>VYZU01076532.1:72298-95804 GCA_013401355.1 Ceyx cyanopectus
GGGGGGGGCGGAGGGAAAACCTCAAAACCTCAGGCTGCCTGCAAGATCTTCACCAACACTTTGCATGATGCTGTAGAACATGGCTGGACTTAACTTCCATAGGAGGGAGCAGTCTCTAGAGCTGGGCACCATTAAGAGGAATATTGCACAGGTTTCAGCAAGCAATTTCACAGCCACGCTGCAGCTTGTGCAGAGCAAAAGGGCTGTAGTGAAGAATTTCTAGGCACTTACGGGCTTCCATATGGGGTACTATCAATAAAGACAATGTATCTATCTGTTTTTCCCTGCACTGCAGTTTCAGACCACAATAATTGTACGGTGGCGTACAATAAGTAAAAGCTGGATAATCTACCTCAGTGAAAAACACTGTTTCCTCTCTAAATCAGGCAGTGCAATCAGATTTCCCTTCAGATCTCCAGGGAGATTACATCTTACTGCTTTCTTCATTTAAAACCAGCTTCCCTAGACCTTATCTACTTGGCAATTTCCACTTCATGGTGAGTTTGTTCATTACATTCAGGTACTTACCCTTAGAGCCCTGACACAGCAAAGCATTACAGATGCTTGAGTGTAAAGATCACTTAAGCTCTGATAAAATGTAAAGCAATAAAGAAGCAAGAGCAGACAGGCTGTATCATGCTAAAAAAAGTCTTTCAATGAATACCCAAGTACAATGTTGCTGCAACAAGACCATGGATCTGGCTTTAAGGGGAAGGGGGTTGCTTAAACTCCAAAGAATGCTTGTCTTTCCAGAGATTATATGGGCACCTACATTCCTCATAAGTAAAAGGATGATTTTTCTGTTCTATTTTAAAAACAACTTCGTTACAAAAATCACATGATGAAGTTGAATTTGGAGATTGTGTCAAAATTAACCCTATCATTCTTTAAAAGTTTACAGCACAGACATTATATATATACACAGAACTGTATATTTTTAATAAAATACAACTGCATCCAAAAGAGAATGAGGTTTCAATTTGCTTGCTTCTCCGTGATTTGTTTAAATCAGAAAAACAAACAAGCTCATTAGCTCTCCTGAGGATATATGGGACCCTAAAATGAGGAGGTGCATCTCAAGGCTTAATATTTTTAGTTGGTACAGCTACACGACAGCTATAAATATGCATTATATCCTGTCTTCACAAGGGGTTCAGTGGTTTAGTAACCTCTAACATTTCTTCCAAAGTGATGTAAGCTCTAGGCAGAAAGTTTGCTCACTTGGAAGGAAAGCTGGACCGTGTAAGAATAAACTGTGCCAGACAGGATGCATCAACCAACCCTTCTTTGCCTACATCAAATCCCCATGACTTTTAGATATTTTAAAAGTTCAGATTTCGCTTCACAGATGCAATTAGGCCTGCATTTGCCCCAACTCACTTCCTGCTCCTAGCTGGCTCTATCCATGAACCTGTGCAGGAGAAGGGGCACCTCCAGAGACATGCTGACACCCAAGCTTGGATATACAGGCCTCAGGTTAGATGCCCATGTTCACATTCGAGCCTCATGCAAAAGCAGCACTCATGTTTCTGAAAACAATGAGGTACAAACAAAAAAACCCACCCCAACCTTCAAGAGCTTTGTCACACCACAGCCAGGTAAATGCACCAATTTGTTGCCACATCCAACAGCAGGGATAAAAGGAGTGAGCACATGCCAGCTCTTTGATAGGCCAAAAAATACTCATTCTCTTGTATTAAGCTAATCTCAGACCAACAAAAGTTTAAATCAATGATCCAGACTGTGAACAGCTGCAGCAGCAAAGGAGCCGCTGCAGATGACTCTCTCTCCCACCTCTTATGGGACCAGCTCATTCCCAGAGGGACAGACAGGTGAACTTTTGTATGAATTGATAATAAATTCAACAGAAGCCATCTCATAGATGCTGGCTCAAAGGTTTCTTTTTCAGACAGAAGCAGCGCAGTGCAGCACAACATCCTACAGTTCCTTCTCAACAGTGATGCAGTTCAGATTTTCATCACCCAAAACATTCAGGGAGAGATACTGTTCATTTTCAGGCATTATGTTCTGGGGTGCAACATATACTGAAAAAGCTGCTGTTGCTATAGCTTGTCACTTCTTGTGCCAGTTTATCAAGTGGTTTGTATCTAGCAGATCATAGCTTTACTTTTTTTTTTTGGCTAAAGAAACCTCCCCAACATATTTATACGATGGCAAAGCCTCTCCTTGATTAAATTTGACAGATGTGTCTTTGTCAATAAGAGACACTGTTTGGAACAACAATCACCGCAGACCCTACAAGTGCAAAAGAAGTGGCGACCAAGATGAGAGTATTTCACAAATAACAAAAGAACAACCCTCTACAAGACATGTGTAGCTCCCTCCAGAAGGTTGCAATGTACAGGTGCTGGAGGCAGCACAAACAGTCAGAAGCTGGAATCTCTATCCAAACAGGAATAAGTAGCTGGGTTCCATATCCATATGAGAAATTAGACAGCATCATTTCTCTCACCCTTTTCCTTCAATTAAGGCTTTCTTTGCTTGTGTGACTAAATGATGTATTTATTGCCAAATGTGTTTTTAAATGCCCTTACTAAAAGGTGTACATATTGCACTACTGTAACACTTGATTAATTATGTCCATTTCTGAAGCAGATAGGAATGTAACTTTTTGAATCCACCTGTTTTGATTCATCTAATGCCACGCACTGCAGCAAGACCGAAATAAAACGCGTCATTTAGAGCTTTCCATAACAGCACATTTGTCAACACTACTTGATCAAAGCCTTGGCTTTGACTGGCCCATATTTGTTTAACTACTACTACTGCTTATTTTAGACCATACTAAAGAGTTCTGAAGAACATAACCTGGGTAAATGCCAGAAGAATGTAGCTTTTAAATATAACCTTACACTCAAAGAGCCAACTCAAGCTCTAACAACATAAGCAAGCAAAATTCTGTCATGTACACAAACGTTTCCTGTGTGTTTTTTTCTTTTGAACATTTAGCAGCAAAACCAGGATTTAAGTAGTTTTCCTTAGAAATAGAGAAATTCATCTGTGGCTGTTGCTATTGCAAGAGCTATTTGGAATAAATTTAGGAAGCTTAGTTTAGTATTTTGATAACCAGAAAATTAAGCATTTCACATCAGAGTAGACTTCACTGACTTCTGTGTGGCTTGTGTTCCTAAAGTCAAGTCTTTTGGGAGGGATTTGCTAGGGTTTCAATCTGGTGTGTTTATCTGTTTACCAGAATCACATGCTCACACTTCAAGGTGTTTTCTGACTTCATTACATAACCAGTGTCATGGGTTGACCCTGGCTGGATGTCAGGTTCCCACCAGAGCCTCTCTATCACTCCCCCTCCTCAGGCTGTCAGGAGAGAGAGAATATAACAAAAGGCTCGTGGTTGAGGTTCTCACTCCTCTCTAGCTGCAGTTACACAGGTCATTTCCCTCCCACTCCCTTCTTAAATATGTTATCCCAGAGATGCTACCACCATCACTGATGGGCTCAGCCTCAGCCAGCAGCAGGTCCATCTTAGATCTGGCTGCACTGACTCCACTGAATACAGGGGAAGCTTCTAGCAACTTCTCATAGAAGTCACCCTTGTATCCAGCCCACCTCCCTCACGCCCCCCTCCCCGGCAAAAAAACAAACCTTGCTGTGCAAACTCAATATACCAGTAATTGCCATCATTTCTCATTTCATAATGGTCATTGATTCTGACACACTGCTTCGAATAAATACAGTATCTTCCTACACTCAAGGTTCTTAATTGCTCTTAACTGTTCTTTCTAAACTATGGGGTACATTAACACAAACAGCTGCAGAGTAAGAATCACGTGATTTAACAAAGCACATTTATAGATAAACAGACTGTTCTGTGCACATGCGTTTCAACTGATGGGCAAAGATTAACCTTTACAGCAAACCACTAGGTTACAGGGCAGTCTTTTTACACATTTATTGCGTAGAAAGATGCCAAAATATTTCTTTACTCTGAACTGGCAGTGATACTACTCTATATCAGAAAGGAGCAGTACTTCTCTGCACCTCAAAGCTCCATAAAAGTCCACAACTTGATATTCAGGGCACCGAGATACAGAGTAGGAGGTACCAAACCTGAATCTAGAATCCTACCTGTGTAAGAAGGATTCTAACAAGCATCTGTAGCTCACGACTTTCAATTACAAGTGACACCTTTGTAACTAATAAAGATTAACAGCAGTGCTGTGGGTATGGACGTTTGGAGCTTACAAATGTATTTTCAGGTCTGGTCCATAAATATTCATGGTGCAGCCAGCAGGGAAGACCAAAGCAGAATGAAGCTGAACATCAGGTTTGTCACGTTTCTGAGTTTTCATTGCTAGTGACATATCTGTCCCTGCCAGCTGAATCAATTGCACCAGAGAAACAGATTTCACAGTGCAGCAGTGTCCATCACTGGACATTTCAAACCTTGGAAAGGTGCTCCAAACTTCAGGTGATGACAAACACACGGGTGACTTCCAGGGACAGTTTCCAACCTGCAGGGGTAGTTACTCTTTAGGCTCCTTGGGGGAAGCCTCTCTAAAGAGCACCAAACCTCACAGCAACACACAGGGAAGGAGACTGGAACAAATATGATGCATCATGCTTTAAATTAGCCACTGAAGGCAAGTGTTTAATGGAGCTGTTCCACATAACCCACCAACAGCACATCACTCCTCATAATTAAAATGATGTTTTGTCCAATTCCACTTCACACTGAAGAGGACTCCTGGCAATCCAAGAGTCAACAGCAAGCTTGCAAATACATTCTTCTAGAAAAAAAAACAAATCTAGTTTCTTCTAGATAAAAACAAATCTCCACAAACCAGACTGCAGAGAATAAAGGCCTTTGGAAACATAGTAAATGCCTTCAGCTACTTAAATATAATATTTATTTTACTTCAAAGATTTTTTTAGACTAAATAAAGAAAAAAGTGAAAGCAAAACAGTTTGGAGTTTTGTTTTGTTTTTCTTTTCTTTCTCAACCTTTAAAAACATTCCAATTGGTCTCGACCTACATTTCACAGGCTAACATAAATAAGAGCATCTTTCATAAAATTTATTCCACAAACAGGAACAGACCACTGGACAGATGCAGCAGCTATATTTTAAACATTTTGGAATCCTTTTTCACCCCTGTTTCTGTTTCTCTGCACCTTGCTTTTGATGTGGCTCCACCCTAGAGTTGGTCACCTTCCCTTGGGGTGCGTGTGCTGGCACAGCTCAGCCCAGCCAGATGTTTTGAGGGAAGTTTCATTCCCTCCTGCTCAAGAGACAGAAAGCTTCTGCTCCAGGCTCTCCCAGCAATAAAAAGAAAACAGAGGGACAGCAAATGATAAAAGATCCCCTATTTATCTGATGGTTCAGACTTCTGCCATTAGGGCTAACAGGTACTTGGCTACCTACAAAACAGAGCACAGATGTGGGGAAGAATGTCCTTCAGTTCAGCCCACCTACTGCTTTTCTTCTTCAGTATTTCCGTATTATGTTTGAGCCCAAAGCACAAAGGGGCCCTTCATTTGCAGCCAACTGAAACCCAGCAGCAGCAATCACAGAAGCACGTTCTTGGAAGGACACAGGAAGCTCAGGGTGGAGATTTGTGATTTTTATTTTTTTTTTCCTCTTGCTCAAGGACAAGTTTGCCTGCTTTCCTCCAATGTGCTCCCCAGCTAGGAAAGCATGGAATAGCTACAGGCACATTCCCAGAAAAGCCTGACAGCCATAAAAGTATTAGAGGAGGTTGAACGCAGGTTGCAGATTTTAGTAACATTTAGTACATTAACTGTTACAGAATTTTTGCTCAAGAACTGACTGTGCAGGAAGGTTGAGAACCCATCTGTAGATTCTAAAGCTTGTTCTTAGTCTTCCCTGCAATAACACCTGATTACACATTGGAAACACGAGTCTTTGTTTTCTAAAACTTTACGGGAGACTAAGGAACCACGTTTTTAGAATTTGTCTATGAAATAAAGAGCAATATATTCACCTCAGAGACATGCATGAGCCTAATCCCACAGCTTTCTGCTTTATTATGAATTTTCTGGCTTTTGAGGTGAAGGCAACAAATCCAGTTGTCCAGTACAGTTTAACAAGGGATACAGTTTAAAACAAACAAAAAAACCCTACACATTTTTCTCCTGGGAAAAGGCTTGTCTGGTGACACTGGCAGCACTGGTGACTGACCCTGAGGGAAGTGGAACAGTCATACACAGATGGGAAATAGCTGGGAAGAAACTACATGGAAGCACTGAAACATTAGACCCTACCTCATGGCTGCAAACTCAAGTGCAAGGTCCAGATGCTGAAGTCTGACTGTGTTAGCATCATTGTTAGGGAACTGATACCAAGTGACAGATAGATTATATTACATAAAGTTCCATTCCTGGCTGACCACAATGGCTCCTAATTCACACAAAGGCTTGAGAAGCTACTGACAATAAATAAATCAAAGGAAAAAGCACACTGCTTTGAAACTTTAGCCTTACGGCAGGGAACATTACTGTAAGTTCATTCATTAAAAGTACTGCTTGATTTTCTCCCAGTACTACTTTACCAGAGTAACTGAAAGTTATTGATTTCCTGTGTATGAATTGAGATGAATAAAAAATGAAGAGATTACAAATAAAAAGCCTTCTTTGTTCTGTATATCACTTCCGCTATGCTGGTCAGTCAGATGCCATTGTTTTTTCTCCTGGCCCCATGACACGTGAAAGTTATCTTACTGGGAAATAAAATGGAAAGAGAAATCCAAAAATCTTTCCCAAGATTTTTACTGTTTGTTTTTAGCCTTCCATCCATGACTAAGAACAAACAAGGAGAACAGTAGCAGTTCTAAAGAATGCCCTACACCCATTCAATTTTCTGTTTTAAAATGTTCACAGTTCCTTTCGTCCTGAAGCCTCTTGGGCTAGAGGCCAGGAATAATATTTATATAAAAATGATTAGAAGACATTTCAATTTTTAAAAGCTGACACACAAGCAAGGTGATACTGTGTAAGAAAGCCTAGATGCACATTCAGAAAGGCAACACAAGCCACTCATAACTTTAAATGGGCAGAAGTTCCCCCAGATTTTAACTGACACCAGCTTTTTGTGCATTTGAATTTTCCACTAAACTGCTTCAGACAGTAGTGGTTTTTAAATTCAAGCTAGGGAAGGAATGACAGAAGATATAGTTCCATGATGAGTGACATCTGACAACCCTCGCCCAAGCCTTCAAATTTCTTCCTCCACTTCTTACCCTTTCATACGGAAGGTTTCACTGACAGCTACATCATCTTGCTCAAACTCTCTAAAGCAACTAGTTCTTTTAAGTGAAAAACCTTGAGCTCAACATCTCCTTTAAATTTTAAGAAAAAATAAATACCTACTAACAGCTTTGTCAATGCCACACCAAATTGAAGAGCAAGGAGGAGATAGCTGCTTCCAGGATCAGGGAACTTGGAGTGTGGTAACAGTCTGAGACAGAAGAGATCTTTCTCCTGTTTGTCTCCTCATTCTCTCCATAACAAATGGTCATCTAACATTACAATTATTTGTTATGCTGTCCTGCATTTCTATGCCAGTCTATGCTCAAAGGGGTATAAAGCAGCATAAACTCCCACTTCTCATCTGCTGTTTTCCAGATGATCACCCTACCAGATGCCAGGGGCATTAATCTACACATTGGTAGGAGACCTATAGGAACCACTGCACTGAGGAGTTCTTGTATTGAAAAGACATTAAAATCTAGGCCCCTGTTTCCTACTTAATGGAGATTTAAAGTGCCAGAGGATATTGGTCTGAATAAGCATCGATTCCCTCTGTCCAGCAAGGAGAATAAGCAACACTGTAATGAGAAAAGGACCTAAAGAAAATGCTTCACCTTGGCATTTACAAACACTAGTCTCTTTTTTTTTTTCCAAAGGACAGCTGACTGCAGACACAAACTCAGAAGAAACCAGCAGTTTAGAAACAGATGGCAGAGCTCATTACATACCTAGAAAGACATGATTTGGTTTTGAAGAGAAAAATATCCCTACACATGAGCTATGAAATAAACTAAGCCACTTGGGACATGAGACCTAACAGTCCCTCGTGGCCAAACACTTGGAAACCAGAGTTCAGTTGCTTTCCCAAAGAGCAATCAGCTCCTGAAAACATTTTCTTTTCACAGCTCCACTGGCATTTCCAAGCCACGCTGTGCTGCTGCTGAGGAAGCCAAGGCTGCCTCGTGCTGGCCATTGACCTGACACGTCAGTTAAGAGAAGAAAAGGAAATTTCATGTTGTTGCTATGAAATTTTTGTTCAATGTTTTAACACACAGCTTTCTAGTTTTGTTACAAACTGTAAAAACAGGTCTTTGTTTATAACTATTATAAATATTAATTTATAAACAAAGACACATTTATAAGCAGTATCACTGCTGCAAACTTCATTCTGCTTTCAAAGTCTCTAAGATCCCAGATCTATTCCCTCCACCTTACTCACCATATCACAGCTATTTGCAAGCACAAGGCAGTGCAAAGTTTGACTTAATACACTCAGGATACTGCCCCTAATTTTTTTCCCTTATTTTTCCTTGTGGATGAGACACCAACTCAGCTTCCAATTCAGAATTGAGAGTAAGGAAAGAACTTGATCTTTAGATCTCTTTTATCTTTGTTGGCTTTAAAAGGGCACATGACTCATAGTGGTTAAATATTTAACTGTCTCACTAGTGAGCTAGATCCTAACATGCAAGGATGAAAAACCATTTCATTATGTCTGAAAAACCCCACTCATAGCCAAGCAGCTCTTTTCATTTATATGTGTAAATATACACACACATATATACATGCTAGGAACCTATAAACTAAGTTGATATCTTAGGACTAGTCTACACACACATTTAATACTGGTACTGCATGTGGAGATAACTGAAGGTTGAGGCTTGGCTGCATTATTTTTTTTCCTTATCAAAATAGTCGCAGTAATTCAAACTCAAATGCGCCTGTTATTGTAGTAATAATAATGATGACATAATGATTCAATTATACCCCATGGAACTAGGCTATACTGACGGGTGCAACCACGTGCTCGTGATCACTTCAAAGACAGAGATTGAAGATACCACCACACCCAGCTCCTCATGACTGCACCTTACCACCCACAAAGCCAAACAGCGGTAACCCGCTGCGGAAATGCTCTTAGATCTCTTCACAGAATCCCATCTGGTCCAACTTCCCTGCTCCAGCAGGGTCACCCAGAGCAAGGGTCCCAAGATCGCAGTATCCAGAAGGGTTTGGAATCTCTAGAGAAGGAGACTCCACAACCTCTCTGGGCAGCCTGGGCCAGGCTCTGACATGGTCACATCAAAGGAGTTTTCCTTCACATTCAGATGGAACTTCATGGATTTAACCTGGATCTTCCTGGGTTCTTTGATGTAACCATTTTAGTTTTAACCATCTTTGCTAGCAAACAAAGCTTTCTGGGGCAGAGAGGCACTGCAGCAGCCTGTGAAATCAACTGTAGTACAATCCACTTCTGGGCAGAGTAAAATGCTGTTGAGAGGCAATAATGAAGAGCTAGCAGATGACTACTGCTTAAGCTTTTCCAGAAACACATGCTTCTGCAACTCTATCTACACCCTGTCTGCTCTAGCCCAGTGTGAACAAAACAGCTTTTGTCTGCAAAGACAGTCTAGCTGCCAATTGGAGCTCAGGAGCTGGCTCTGGATTGTGGTAGGCATGCCTAGACCTGTAGGATAAAATTAATTTCAGTGAAGTTAGTCTCAATCAGTTGTCAGGCCCATATCCTGCTATCCTGCAGCAAAACAGATGCAAAGTAAATGTCAAAGGCTATTTCGTTCATGATTCAGTTAAATCAATACAGGAGTGTAAAATGTAAAATAAAACCAAAATCTCGTCTTTCAGCTTAAAAAAAAAAAAAAAGCTTTCAAAATTCTAAATTAAGAAACGAGGCAAGAAATGAAATGTATTTCTCTTTTCAGTGTTACAGGTGCTGAGGCTCATCACTGACCCTGAAGGTATGGAGAAGGCCAAAGGTGGGGCTTCACATCAGTGCCTGGCTGTGCAAGAGGGTGCTCACACCTTCCAGCATTGGCTTGTAGGCTGTGAGCTCTGGGAGGGCAGAAACCCCCTTCTAGCATGTGTAGTCCCTTGGCTCTACTGGATAATGTACTTGATCTTACAGGCAGGGCCCTCTGAACGGGCTGTAACGTGAACAACAACAACATCCCTTCTCAGAAGGATAGCACACAAGTCTGCTTGTAAATTGTGTTGCAGATAAAATTTCCATCACACTTTTAACTATCAAAAGCTAACAAATCTTACTGTACAGTTCCACAAACACTTAAAGACAGCTCTGCTGCCAAAAGAAGCAATTGCATCTGGCAAAAAAAAAAGGTTAGTTTGAAGCCACGAGGGTTCTCCAAGGCAGTTTGCAACATAGCTGCACAAATACTTGTGTTGGCGCAAGGAAGGGAGCAGCGGGACCGTTTCTTCAGGTGGCAGTGCCAGTTTGTGCTGGCTGAAACCTATTCTTGAAAGTGCAGCCTGGGTTCTCTGAAGGGTTTATCTCACAAAGCCAAGTTTGGATGGAAAAGTTACAGGTCACCCAGTTTTACTCGTAAAACAGTTCACCCTCCCAAGAACACTGTGAGGTTAAGTACATTTGAGTTCAAGGCATTACAGAAGATCAGTCAATATTTAATTTTCTCCTCTCACTTTGCCCCTGCCCTGGCCGCTCCGTCTAACTCCTTCCGAGCTTCATGAATGACTTGGAGCAGCTCCTAGAAGGTAGCTGCCGAGGTCCCGGCCTGTAGGCCAGATGGAGGTCAGTCACCATACGCACATATCCTGATTTAAAACTGCTCTGCAGCACTGCAGCCAAACCAGCATTTAGAAATCCACAGTATCCACACCCTGGAATAGTCAGATCACCTCCACAGCTTCTCAACTCAATATGGGAAACAGTTGCAGAAAAATAAAGGACAAGTAAATCAACTCCTTTTGCATGTGTTCCACACAAAAACATCCTGTGAAGCTGACAGAAATGACAAGGGAAAGGAGTGGTTCTGAAAGGTACCTTAATAAGGATGTTAACAACATGCTGGAGGGAAAAAAGGGTCAGCCTTGGTGTCTGCAGCAACCCGTCAGAATGAGGCAGTACATCACCCACTTTCACAGACTGGGGGTGAAAAAAAGCATTTTGGGTATTTTGTTTCGTTCTTCCATGTCCCGCTGTTTGCTGGAGGTAATAACAATTCTTGACATATTATCTTAAAATGTCTGCTCACATTCAACGGGTTGGGTGGAAATACCTGAAGTAAATGATCCACTAAGGTGCAGGTCCCCAAAACCAATGAACGACTTGCTGAGCAGCGCAGAAGTTTCAGAACAACAGTCCCAACGTTTGATCCCCAGGGGCAACACAGAGAAACCTACAAAGATTACTCGGTGTCACAGCCTGAGACTGTCACTGCCAGGGCACGTGGGCACCACTCGTTTGCAGCCCAGACACTGGCCGTGCCAGGAACACAACAGAAAACATAGCAGCTCTCTGGATTATCCAGACTTCTCCAGCAGCTCAGTGCTAACACAAAGTTCTATGCTCTACAACAGAATTAGTTTATTTTATAAGCTAAGATAAAGTGAATATCCCCATGCGATGGATTCCTAATCAAGAGCTCTTAAAAAAAAGCCTCTTTCACAAGTCCTTTCTGATGAGTGAGATAAAATAGGACTGAGCCCCATATTATGAGAGGAATAACCCTAGAAACTGCTTGTGCAAGACAAGCCTTAACTGAACTGGTGCTTCAGTCCAGCTAACATTTTTCATGCTACCAAAATAAATCAGATAAAAATAAATTTATAAACATTCAATGTGAGATAAATACAGCTTGCAGCTCCATAAATTGAGCTCTCGTGCTTCCTCAGCTACCCCTAAGTACAAGCAGACACTGTTCATGAAACTGTTCCCCTCCCACCCCAAGCCTGTTAATATTTATGTGCTCAGGAAGCTCTACTGCAGGCAGGATCACTGCTCATCTACACAGAGTTACACACACTGCACAATAGCAAGTCTCATGCCATAAAAACTTCACTTATAAATGCAGAACCTAATTTGGTTGCCTATACCCATATATATAAAAACCACAACGTAGAGTGTCCTGACACACACCCCCCTTTCCTAAAACCATGGAACAAACTCTCAGCAGGGTTGCCAGAAACTCTACTCATTCCAAGTGAAATCCAGCTAGAGGGTTTTTTTCTAATCATTGCTAAAATTAGAAATATATATATGTAAAGAAGCACACATGTCAACATATAAGAAATAACAGGGTGATCTCTATACCTTGTTCTTTCTCTGTGGACAAAGTCAAAGGCTTATCTGAACCTTATAATATAGAAATGTCATAACACTCCACAACATAGAATCATAGAATGGTTTAAATTGGAAGGACCCTTAAAGCTCATCCAGTCCAACCCCCTGCCATGGGCAGGGACATCCTCAACTAGAACAGGCTGTTCAGAGCCCCATCCTACCTGGTCTTGAACACTTAAGGCATGAGGCATCAATCGACCTCTCTGGGCAACCTGTTCCAGAGTCTCACCACCTTTGCTGTAAAGAATTTCTTCCTTCTATCTAGTCAAGATCTCCTCTCTCCCAGTTTAAAGCCATTACCCCTATCCCATCCTATCACTATATGCCCTTGTAAAAAGTCCCTCCTCAGCTTTCCTGTAGGCCCCATTTAAGTACTGAAAGCCTGCAATAAGGTGTCTCCAGAGCCTTCCCTTCTTCAGGCTCTCCCAGCACCCCCAGCTCTCCAGCCTGGCCTCCCAGCAGAGGGGTACCAGCCCTCCCAGCATTGCTGGGGCTCCTCTGGCCCTGCTCCAACAGGTCCCTGTCCCTCCTGTGATGAGCACTCCAGAGCTGGACCCAGCACTGCAGGGGGTTCTCCCCAGAGCACTGAGAGCAGAAGGGCAGGATCCACCCCTGGCCATGCCGTTGGGGGTGCAGCCCAGGGTGCCAGTGGCTGCTGGGTGCCAGCACACGGGGTCATCTCAGCTCCAGCTTCTCACCCCCAGCTCCTCCAAGTCATTCTCCACAGGGCAGCTCTGGGTCCCTTCCCGCCCAGCCTGTGCTGATACCAGGGATTGCCCTAAACCAGGGGCAGGACCTTGCACTTGTCCTTGCTGAACTTCATGAGATTCACACAGGACCACCTCTCAAGCCTGTCCCGGCTCCTCTGGAGAGCAGCCTTTCCATCAGCCTGTTGACTGCACCACTCAGCTGCTTGTTTTGCACAAACTTGCTGAGTGTGCCTCAACCCCACTGACAAAGATGTTGAACAGCACTGGTGTCCATACCGACCCCTGAGGAATGCCACTTGTCACTGGGCTCCACTTGAACACTGAGACATTGACTGCAACTCTGAGTGCACCCATCCAGCCAATTCCTTATCTGCCAAGTGGTCCACCTGACAAATTCATCTCTCTCCAATTTAGACACAAGGATGTCGTGTGGGATAGTGTCAAATGCTTTGCCCAAATCCAGGTAGACAACATCAGCTGCTCTTCTCTGATCCACCAGTGCTGTATCCCCACTGTACAAGGCCACCAAATTTGTCTGGAACAATTTGCCTTTAGTGAAGCCATGCCAAGATATCGGGGTGGTCAAAGTCCCCCATGAGGACCAGGACTTGTGAACATGAGGCTGTTCCTATCTGTCTATAGAGGGCTTCATCCACTCAGTCTTCCTGGTCTGATGGCCTGTAGCAGAGCCTGTATCCTTCCATTCCAACACTCCAGTCAGATATCTGACACTTTTTCATGGTGTTTTTCTAATTCGCTCCCCTTCCAGGAGCAGTTAGTGCTCAATGCCGAGATCCACTTTCCTACCAGCAGAAGTCAAGAAATGAAATAATGAAGTTTATAGAAAATTAACTCATAGAAGCTTACTTTAGAAACTGCCAAGAAAAAGAAAGCCACCCAGAAGTCCAGTTGCTTTTCTTTTTTATCCAGTTAATTGAACTCAACCCAACATCACAAAACAAAATTCTTCGTGCATTCGTTTTAAGATATTTTCTCTCTCCTAACTCCTGGAACCTCCTTTCTTCCAAGACCTTGGCACTCACTGCTCTCCTGCACCACAGTTACACCCCACCTGCAGACTTCCTTTCAGCTTTGCCTACCAAGGGCCACTTAAAGCCATTCAAGAGCCACCAGCTAGTGACAGCTGGCAAACTCAAACCAGTCTCAGTAGTCTATCATATGTAATCAATTGCAAATAGAACTTCAACAGACTCATCCCATTATTTCCTAGCTAATTCCCCCTGGGAAAACAAGCCAGCAAGCTTCCACTGTGAAT
The DNA here is from genome assembly GCA_013401355.1 of Ceyx cyanopectus. NCBI lineage: Eukaryota > Metazoa > Chordata > Aves > Coraciiformes > Alcedinidae > Ceyx > Ceyx cyanopectus. The sequence continues at coordinate 86,645 of VYZU01076532.1, forward strand.
CTTGAAGATAGTTTTGCCCCCGTCCCTCCTTCATGACTTCTCCCTTTCCCCTCCCTTTGCACCAGTTCACTGCACTGCTTCAGTTTTTCAGCTTGATATCCATTATGTTATGTCAGCTGTTACATTACGCTTAAAACAATAGACTCCAGCTGGCTGAGGTCAGATGTGAAAACAAGGACCTAACAAAGCCATAGACCCTCCAGTTATACTGAAATTGAGATACACACTGAATGTAGCACTTAATGACAAACTACTTTCCAGACATTTGGGCAAAGCATAAAGGAAACACCTGTCACTGCAAACATTACACACTAATCCAGATAAACCCTACATTAAAAAAAAAAAGAAAAAAATCTTTCTTCTCCATGCTCAGCTCTACTACACACCAGGATTTCACAGCTGAACTTTCTTTTTCCAAGGTGGCATTTGTATTTGCTGCTTGTTTACTAAAATATTAAAGAGGAAAAACGTGTCTAGGCTCAAAGAAAATGTTTACCATGTTTCTTTTAGTGTTTACCAAGGAAATGCTCAAAGTTTGACCTGGATTTACACCACAGAAAAATTTAGTCAAACTTTAACCCTGAGGTAAAAAGCTTGGCAAAAGTGGCAGTAACGTGTAGATGTAACAGTGAATCAAACACTCCTTTTCAGTGATGGTATTGGATTTGATGCACCTCTGAACAGAATTTATTGGAATGCAGCTACACTAAAACACCACAAAACACAGGTATACTATGTGACTTATGGGAGCAAACCCAAGAACAGGTGAGCTAGTAATAGCTTACAGCATATGCCCTTGGATTCTTCAAAAGGCTGCAGATGTTTTCTGAAAACCATCACACCCCGAGTTCACCTGTGGACTGCTGGGCAGCTCACCACGGAGTGCTGGCTCCGTGCTCATGGCAACCCATGGGCAACACCCCTGTGCAGTGAGGGGGATCACCGTGGCAGATCACGGGGGCCACCCAGCAACCAGCAGATGGAGGTGATCTATCACCCATAGGGCTGTGCTGGCTGCAATCTGTCACCAGCCCCATGCTGAGGACCAGGAAGGTCTCTCTTACCAGAGCCTGGCCTAATCTTCAGTCTTAGCCCCAATAAATGCTTGGTGCTTCACAGCAAACTCATCACAAGCTCCTGTGGAGAATAAACACTGAATTCTGAGACCTTTCCTCCCAGTGGTGTGGTGGCTGACACTACTGTCAGCGAGTGTTCAGGTGTGCCACTGCACAATCCCAGTACAGAAATCCAGGCAGAGGGATTACATTTTTGCCTTAGTTCTTACAAAAGGCAGAAATAGAAGTAACCAATCTTCTGTATCCAACCTTATCTTTGCCATACACACGCCCTGCTGTACCAGGCCAAAATAAGAATTTAAACCCAGAATTTTTGAACCTGCTACAAGTGTATGCAATAAATGTGAAAAGAGTTGTCTTCTAAAAATCACTGCTTATTCTTATATACATCTAAAAGCCATTTCTGGTGGCAGTTTTAAAGAAGTTTGACCAAATAAATTACTATTTCCCCCACCACCCTCAAGAAAAAGGAGACTAAGCCAATAGCAAGAGCACACCTGGAAGGACATAACACATTGAAAATCTTTCTGAGTGACAACTAGTTTAGTAACTTTTTTTTCTCCTCCATGCAAATGCTTGTCTAATTCATTTCACTGAAAGCTTTAGCTGTTCTTACTTTTCTCCAAAATTCAGCCACATGATGAGCAATCAGGTAGGTGAAACAGCGTGAATCTTGTAGCACACCACAAAGTGGCCAGAGTTGTTGCTGGCAGCAACATGACACAGCCCTTCTCTTCCACCCCTCTCTCCCAGAATTATTTTTTTTTTCTGATTACTCATATAAAATTCCCCAAGCCCATGTGAAAAACCATCTCTTTATTAATAGCTCTCTTCTTCCAAAGGATATTTTTATCTACTTCAGGAGCCCAGCCAAGGTCTGATGCAGCCATCCCAGACAGGACCCAGCATGATCCAATGCTGCCCTCCACAGATTTTACAGGGAAGTGATCATTCCCTTCTACAAGCGAGTGAGACCTGACATACGTGAACAAAAAGCAATTAATCTTTCCCTTACTCCTCTTAGCATACTTTCCTTCCACATCACCTCTTCATTCCTTCCTAGCACTGCTTTTCAGCTCAGACTTCACCTACACCTCAATATAACACCAGGCTGGTCTTTTTTTTTTTTTTAAATCCAATTTCATTAAAATGGTTCAGCTGTCCCTAACAGACAATTTTATTCCATCTTTAGAAGCATCTGATTTGTCTCACTCAGACCTATTTAGAATGAAGGTAAAGCAGAATTTGAGCTGGACTAGAAGCCTGTTCACACAACCTTCTGAACCAAATTAATTAAATCCCTTTAACATCACATGTACATTAAACACCTGATTCTCCTCCACAGGCCAGGGGAGCTGACAGGGGGTTGCTTTGCAAACAGCTGGAACAAGTTCAGATGTCACCACCAGCAGCAATTCAAATCAAACCAACGCAGCCAGTTGTGCACTGAAGCTGATGAGGAGCATTCACCTCATTCCCAGTACAGCCCAGCTCCCCCCAGCCACAACCACACACAACCACAGGCTGAAGCACCTGGGTCACATTCAGAGGAAGTTCCTTGTTCCACCTCCTAATGATGTTGTCACCTAATTACAAGGGGAAGGCAATTTTCATTTCTATTCCTATTCCCTGAGCTTTCAAATCACCTACATTTGGCCAGTTTACTAGCAACCACACTGCAGAGAAGCTGACTCCCAGTGCAGACTGGGATTCCCAGATCCAGCTGTCAGGGCAGTGATGGGAAGGAAATGCAGCACTGTGTTGCTGGCAGGTCTACCTGCAGGTCCAGCAAAAGAAAAGGACCAAAGAACACAAGTCCACCACACCAAGGTCTTCTACACCAGCTGACCCCACTCTGCATCAGACTGCTGGAGCTGCAAATAAATTCCTTTACTTCTCAGCTACAGTTGTTCCTTAGAGTGTCTATAGACTAGATCAAGCTGTAGAGCTATCATCAGGCATCCTTTACAGACATTAATCCCATTTATTTTTCATTATTGTCCAGATCATAAGTCTCTGTCTTAGACTTCTTAATCAAGGAAGATAATCAGAAAACAGTTGGAATCACTGGAACCATTTGTACTCTCTGAAGACAAACTTCAGAATCAAAAGCTGTAGGTTTTTTTTCCTTTTCAGAAGGCCCACAGAACACTCCAGCAAACAAAACCCAAGGCTTATATTCAAAACAAAAGATCATATTAAAAAATAAATGCAATCTATGTTTCTCATAGGCTTAGACTCTGTGGCACTTTCAATTGTAGGAATAATTTCAATGCATGTAACATAAATATTAAAAGGTAATAGTTTTGGGTGGTTATCATTGATCATAGTCTTTGCAATGTTTGTTTAACAAGAGATTGTTTAATCTCTTCAGAAGACTAAAGGAGAAAAAGAACTTGGAAAACAGAAAGCTGGAAAGAGCTTATACTTTTATCATAAAAACATACCCTTCCTCTTTTTTTTTTTTTTGGAATCAATATTGAAATGAGATTCCTACCAGAAAATGGCTTTTTCAGGCACACTAAATATCCCTTGGTTCAGCAGAATATTTAATCCCCTTGGATCAGGCACTTGGATTTTGTTAGATCATGCTGAGATAACAGCATTCTGCTGTGTTCTGGCACCATAAAATCCTTGCTTATGAAAATAAAAGAAAAATATGGCCTCTCTGGGAACATACATCTTCAAATTACTTTTTTCCATAGTTTAAATACTGTAGTTTCAAAATCAATTTTTACACAGATACACCACATTCTCTTTATGAGTCATGGCAAAAGCTCTCCCGCACCACGACTTTAAATGGGCCAAGTGTACACAGACCCCTCAAATCGATGAGCCTTTCAAAACTCTTGGCTCCGACTCCAGCTCGTGCTGGGCAAGTGCCAAGGAGCAACTGGAGTCAAACTCCCTCCAACAGCACCATCTAGTGAAAAGAAGATAAAATAAACACATGCAAATTTAAACAGTTTTCTCTGCATTCTGGCAACCAACAAAAGGCCAATTCTCTCCTAATCTCCCATTACAACTGCATTTAGGTGTAGCTTTCATCAAGGCTCTTTGCCCTGTGACGTGTGGTGACAAGTAGAGAAAGATCCAACTGCTAATTGTGAACTTTTTGTCTAAAACTGCAACACCACGGGGTACACAAACTTTTCCCTGTTTTATTTTGCCAATCCTACTCTTGCATTGGTTCTTCTTACTCTTAAGAAAAATCTGCACAAAAAGAAAACCCCAAACCAGAAACCAGGAAAGGTACTGCATGCACAAAGACTTGCACACACTATTTTACTCAGCAACTAACTATAATGTTACACCTAGAAGTACACATAACTTACAAGATACTTAAAAATAACACACTAGGCACAGGGTGACTGACACTCAGTTTAATACACTATATTCTTATTCTTTCAATATTCATATTAGCTATAAAGCCTACAAAATTAATTATAATTTATAGGGGTTTTAAGTTAAATTTTTCATGTTAATAATATCAGGCATACCAATGGTAATTACTGGTGCACTGCTACAAGATGTATTTTGAACACACATTAAAGTACTAGTTAGCACTTTCTCAACACAGTGACATTGTAACAGTTCTTTATTTTCAAATACACAGAAAGCAATGATTTAGCAGGGGACCCCCCCGTCCCTGAGGTACAACAAATTGTGTCATTTTTTATTATGTTTAAAATCGTGAATGTTCAACCTCAAAATTAAGACCCTTCCATGACATCTAGGATGGCAGGACAGTAATACTCCTGGAACATTTCTTGATATATATCTGTTGCAGCACCAGTGTACTATAAACAGAAGGTAACTGTTTCTCTACAGAAAGGCAGGTAGAGCAAGTTGTCTTAACTCTAAAGTCAATGAAAACACACTTATGAAAGAAAGCTGGGTCCTACATCAACTCAGAGAAACTAAGACTCATCAGGAAAAAGCAGAAAAGCCACTCATCAGTGCAACCCTAAGGAACATTCTGCTGGATATGGCATTAGCTCAGGAGATTGGAATCTGTGTGTTCAGAACAAACGTGCATCAATCACATTAATGTCCACATACATACCATCCAAAATAAGGTCCCTGTAGCAAGAGCCGCATACTGTTCAATTGTAGAAAGCACGCTGAAGATAAGGCATATCAGCACAATAAGGAAGCTGTAAATAAAAAAGAAATATATTAATTAAAACAACATAATGCTGTCTAGAAAGAAGCAAGAAGGAGGATAAATAATCATACCGTTACAAATTATCTGTATGCACAGAAATGTTGCTGGCATTGGATTATTTTAAAACACAGATGGTAACTTTGGAGTGATCCTCCTCCATGTTGGACAGTTTATTTCTCTTCAGACACTGAGTGTTTTGGGATGGACATTAACAAATGAACCCACACAGCAACATCAGCTTTAGCCTGTCTCTAAGGCTTGCCGATTCCCAGAAAATCAGCATTCTTTGTTCTTTTTCCCATTGTAGGCTACTACGGCTGAATCACCACCACACAACCCCCAGCATCTTTCAAGTATTTGCCTTTTTGTTGTTCCAAATTCTAATAAAATGCAAATAAATATCTCAAATAAGCCAGAGCTTAACAGGCTCTGCCCATGCTGCCTTTTACAACGTCTCCAAAAGGCCTCAGATAAATAAAATCTGATATTTGGCATCTAAAACAGAACATGGGACTGATTTCATTTTGAACTAAAACAAAACTTCAGAGTAACTATCAAAGAGAGAAGGGGAACATAAGGGTTTATTGCCCAGTCCCCCCTACCTGAGTGCTTGGGGAGGGTGTCCTGGTTCACAAGTTTAGATTCTGGACAGCCAGGGAGCTGCAGCAAACTCAGCCCAACTGCTGCAGCCCCCAGAAAGCCTCTTCCCCAGACCCAAATTGGATGCTAACCACTACACACTGTGCATGGACAGCTTCCAAGTCTCCAGCAACTGCACATTTCTGCAAAAACATGATATGAGCAGTGAAGATGTCTTAAAAGTACTCACTTATTAAACACATCTGTTTTTTAACGATATTTTTCACAATTCTCTTAAGATATGCAACACCAATCCCTTGCACTTGAAAGAAACTTGCTGCAAAATCCAGGAACTAAATCATCCTCCCCTTATAGATCCCCAAAAAGGTTCATCAGGGTTGGATTTTTCCTCAGAAAAACAACAACAACAACAACAAAGAATGGATGTAATAATTAAAATTGAACTCAAGAAGAGAGATATTAAACCCAGATTATCAGTGGCTGCAAACTGGCACAGCTCAGCTGAAGTGACCCAGAGCTTTTTTTCACATGAGAACTTCATTGGGTGAATATTGAAAGTCAAAGCACTCAGAAAAACAAAACTGTGTCAAGGTTGCTTGTTAGAGGCTAGACTACCAAATTATTGCTTAAAATGACAGCACATTAAAGTGCAACATGCACACAGACAGAGTAGCTGGTACACACATTACAAAATCACACAGAGAAAGTTTGTATGTAATTAGGTACAAAAATTAAACTAGCAAATAGAAGCACCAGTTCAAGTGAACAGTGAGTTGCATGGGATAGTGTAAGCTGTCTGAATACACCTTGAGCAGGAACAATTCTTACTATAATCCCTAACAGCAGCAGATTATTAAAAGTCTAGCTAGGCCCCACGAGAGGGCACCAAAGCAAAGACTATCCCAATTCTCTACTTGCCCTGAACACACGACTGAAGGGAACCTAAATCAAGATTGAAGGTGAAACTGTGTGTGCTCAAGTGACAAAGATAAACTTTGGGTAAACTGTTCGCCAAATCTCTTTGCTTGTACTATTAGAGAACTAAAGGCTGACAGAACTGCATCGCTTGTTTACCCTCTATGCACAAATGTGTGATGAGGAGCTCAGGCTTTCAGCAGCTCCAAACCCACTCTCAGATTAAGGGGCACTCAAGCCATAGAGATGAGGCAATAGCGTGTGACATCTTTCCCATTCTCTGTCCCAGGTTACAAAGGAGCATCTGCCTGAATGTAAATAAATCCCAGATACTGCATCACCAGATGTGCCAGAAATACGTGCCTTTGTGGGGGACCCGTATCTTGACAGTGCTACGGTGCTTGTAACAGCAAGAGTTTTGCAATCATCTGATCATCTCTGTACCTCTGGATGCAAAACCACAAAACTACCACTAGAGCAGTGGACACAAAGGCTGACAAAGCTGCAGATGTTTTCTCCCACGGGCCACATTTTCAGCAGACTATGACAAGGTGACCTGGTTCCACTGAGCCAGTCAGACGGTGTGAGCAGCTGTCATTGTCTTTTCAGCTCCGTTTTTACAGGCCCTGCCATACCTTTGCAGCCTCCAGCCCTGAGCTACTGTCTTTTTTTTTTTTCACTTTTCCTTTCTCTCCTCCTTTATTTTAAGGTATGGGTTTAGAACATTAGCATGGGGTTTGTGTCTTCAAATAATGCATGAAATGATCAAAGAACAATTAACCACTTACCAAGAGATAACAATGCTCATTTAACAAGTGTCAACGGGTAGGAGAACTGATGAAGGTTTATAAACTATGTCCACTGATATGGCCAGGAACATTAGAAAAAAATCAATATGGTGGGTAGATTTTTATTCCTTCTTGCAGTGTTTATTGCTCAGTGGAGTCTTTCCATGAACCTGGAAAAGGTTGGCATTAGGCCCTCAGTGAAGTGGAAAGCTCAAAAACATTTAGTAGATTAAAAGGAATGTAAAGTTTGGCTAAATTTAGATAAATCCAATTTGTGTTCTAACCCTCCAGGAATAGAGAAGGGTTTTCCTTGTTCAATGTCACATAAGAACTGGCTTAAATCTGCTCTTGATTTTTGAATAACTTGTATTTATTACAGCTATCAGTCTGTAAGGCATCCAGCTATTAGTACCCTTGCATAGAGGGAATACTATCTTACCTTATGACTGCTGGATCCATGCTTTTTTTTGTTGTTTGTTTGTTTTTTTTGCATGAGGTCAACAGCTAGTTGGAATTCACCCCCTCTGTCTACTGGAGAAAGTGTCTGAAACTAAAAGCCAAATATCCTGTAAATACAAAAAGTGTCTTTCAAGTAGGATGTCTTCGGTCACATTGAACCTTCTTGAGCCTCTGTCTATACCTTATTCTTGGGCAGCTGGATTGTCTGTCTTTGAATGTCCACCTTGTTTCAATCACATGAATGATCAATCACCAACCATGCAACTTCCTCACCAACCTTGGAACTCGATGGGGTGGGTTTAGTTTTTGTTCTAAGGGGTTTTATTTTGTTGGTTGGGTTTACAGAGTAACCTTTTTTTTTTTTTCCATGTAGCTTTTAACTGTGAGAGGTTTCATTGGTAGGCAAAGGAATACAAATGTAATCCGATGTCCTGTAAGCATGTGGCTTTAGAACTGGAAGGATGACATTGAGAATGAACAACAGGAGTGTGCAGATTAAATATGGGCTGATTCTTATCTTGATCATCATAACTTGCAAACTACAATGCTGCATATCCAGTTCATATCAGTTCATTAAAACATATGACAGCATCATTATTTCACCTTTCATCTCCATGTCTTACATACAGGGATATTTACTTTTCTGCTTGTGAACACAAAGGTCAATGGTATCATAGAAGGACATTTTCACACAGCATTCCAGGCAACAAAAAGAGTTACTGTAATGAGACAGACAACTACAGGTAAGTGACAGACTAAAGACAGGAGATGACTCGTTCACTGTCATATATTCAGTTCCATTCCACAGAAGCCATTCCTTCCTTAATTTTCATCAGGAAAATACTGAATAAAAACCTGAACAGGTTAATGTTACTAAAAGTCAACATAAATCCCAAGTCAGTGTTTCAATTAATCTTTACCCATACCTTTGGCCAACTTCAACTAACTTGTTGCTTAGGAGAGAATCATTTTACTCACAAAAATATATATTTTTTTATTTTGGGTCTAGATCCATTAAATAGGGCAAAGAATGGAAAAAAAAAATTAAAAAATTAGCACAGAAGCAAGGAGTTAGATGAGAACAACTTACATAAATCATAGCTGAAGATGAAACAAGTGGGGTAAAGTAACAAACCACTGTCCTGGTTTGGGTG
>VYZU01076534.1:0-11220 GCA_013401355.1 Ceyx cyanopectus
GAATGCAAGTCTCACATTTATTGTGTGTTGTGTTGCAAAGTGCCCACCCAGATCAGCACTATTCCTTCCTACTATGTAATGAACAAGACTAGGAGCCCAAAACCACCTTTGTGAGTTAAGTACACTTGGAGAAAAACTGCTAGATTTTTTTGAGTGCTTCAGAGTGGTAGTAGGTTTACCTAAAATAATCATAAGAGCCACACATATGGCTCTTTTCACTGACATAAAAATATAGGCAGTGGAGTAGACATAAAGAGGGATGAAATACAGGAAACTTCTGCATCCGTTTTCTCACTGGTTTTGAACAAACTGGATCATTTCAGGGGGTTGCTTAAGAGATTTGTGCTCAATTGCAACCTTTTGCCTGGAATATTCTTGCCCAAACTGTCCTGGATTCATGATACTTTACTGCATGCTGAAAAGGGAGGTACCCTCTGCAGCTCATGGAAGTAAGGGTTGTCTCCAGACAACATTAATTCAATTTTTGTCCAGCACAAGCTTAAGGATGGAATATATTATGCAGAGGAAATGTTTGCCTCTTCACTGTCTGAAGAGATTCTGGTTGTCTTAGACTAGATGTGCAAGTTTTAGATGCTTTAATTTTACATAGTCCCAGCTTAGTGTTAGCAGCAAGACAGATTCTTATTCCCTAGAAAGGAAGTACTTTTTGTCCTTAAGTATCTGTTAACCAGTCAGAGTCTCTGCTTTCTCCAAAGCCATCTGTTCTTCCTTCCAGTCCTTCCAGTCTTCCCAGTCCACATGACAGCACAGATGAGAAGGGCTAGGATGTGGAAGCACAACTACCTGCTTCAGTGGTAAAATGAAGCCACTGAAGGATCAACTCAGGAGTTCATAGCACTTAACAGAATATTCTTTATTAAATGGACACCCAAGTGAAAAAGGGATGTAAGAACACAATAAAAGACAACTGTGAGACTTGGGGTACATCTACACTACATAGTTCCACAGAAATATTTTAACTTGTTTCAAAACCAGAAACACTTTAATGCAGTGCTTTCCACAATTATGCCCACTATGCTATCTCCAAAACCCAAGCACCATGTTCCATGGTATGGTGCAAAGCTTCTGTATTAGTAAGACAAGAAAACACATGGTGAAGATTTATCCAAAGATGCAGACAATGTATGACAGTTAAATTAAATTCAGAAGCTGTGCACAGATGACTCCATAAATGGCTCCCAAACTCCAGAACCCACATCCAAATAATCTGCAAGGTAATTTCACTCAAAGAAATAGAGACTTCATTGAAGTCAATGGAGTTACAACAGAGATTTATTTGTCCCTTAAAGCTTTAATAACAGGAAATAACCATCTGGCTCTACATATCTGCTTTATTTAATTTTTGTAAGACACAAAGTGACAGTCTTTATAGAAAGACGGATTATTATTGAGCACTATCCAAGCATCTTTTCTCAAAATCAGCATTTGTTCAGCAGGAATAGTTCATGCACTCTTGTTTCTCTTACTGATCTCTTCCTTCTTTTATAAACTTAGAAGTTTTATATTACTGTGTTTGATGTCAGTAAAATCTTGGTTCCCGTAATCCCTATTCCGAGCAAGTTATGCAATGCTCGAAGTCTGCAACTCTATTAAAATTATATAAATAAAATAAATAAGTATTCCTTCAAGGATCACATGCCTAGAGCAGTGGACTTAGCTTATTGTCTTTCTGCGTCATTGCCTTCTCAATTTTGTGTAAATTAAATCAATTTGCCAAGTCTTGGCATATGAAAGGGGCATATTTGCTCACAGGGATTTAGCTACATGGGCTCTTTTCAATATTAATAGAAGTTGTGTAGACAGTTCCCCATGGATAACACAGTAAATGTACCTTTTTCAGAAAACGTGAATTTTTATTAACAACCTGAAGTGTAAAAACAATACTTTTGAGTCAAAAAAAGTGTTTGTGCCAAATAAATTTGTAGCAATGGTGTTCTGTCCCACCCCAAAAGAAAGCAAAAGGTATGCAAAGAGCTTAAGTAGCCACTCTTTTATGTAGCCATGTTCACAGAGTCTTGATGGAGCTTCTTTTCATATGATTCACATCAATAGGTACAAAATTACAGCAGGTTTTACTGCATCTAGAAACAAGACTATAGACTGCCCAGTTTGGAACCCCATCTTCTTTCTAACCTTCTTAAAAACAATGTAAAACTTGAAACTTTCCCATCCATTGTGAAAATGCCGTGGGCCTCAGTAAATACAAATTTATATGAATGTATGGCAAAAAGTAGAAGTTGAAGACATCTTTACCTTCTTTAAGAGAAATTACAATGCTAATAGAAATCTTTTTCATGAGAAAACCAAAGGCAGAGCTGTTTTCCTCTGTGTTTTTGTATACAGATCCCATTTGAGAGCATGGCTCAGTAGGCGGGAAACTGAGCCACTAAAATAAAACCCCTGAAAAATACACTCTCTTTTAGAAAGACTAACAATTGCTATTTTCCTTTTAATGGTCTAACTTTGTAACACAATTATGATGGGATTTACCAGAATTATTTCCATGCATTATGAAGCAGCCCTTTCCCCATTTCACCATCTGAGGTGTCATGCTGGGTTTTTAATAGAATTCTGTGGGCATGATATAATTACAAATCTACTGAGGAGTTTGTAGCTGCAATATTTGTCATAATACAATGTGTAAAGTTTTACTAGTGTCTCTTCAGAAAGCTCTAAGAGAGACAAGCAGCCATAAGCCAGAAATGTGCTAATTAAGGTATACAACAAAATATTAATCAAGAGATCTGGAGGAGGAGGAGGGAAAGAAACAACTTCAATTAGTCACACCATTATGTGGCATCCAGCATAGCCTGAAAGAAAAAGCTAGCTGAACTGATGAAACAGTGAAGGAAAATAGCCAGGAGACCTGTCTGGCATGCAGGATGAGGGTGGGAATCACACGTGATTTGTGCAGATCCTCATGAGCTTCTGACAAAGGCCATTTGCAGAACAAAACTGCCGGTGCTAAGGGCACTTTGCACGACCTTTTCCAAGAGCACTTCCCCACATTTGCTTTCCCAAGCTTCATGTGTGAATAATAATTATAATAGTCAAGTTAAACACACCATGCTAAAGAAAGCAATGCTTAATTACTCTCTGAGCCTGACTTCACAGTTGGATAAACCAGCATGCTTCCCCCTGGGGATACCACTACCACTGTTAAAGGCAGCACTGGAAGTGTCCCTGGCTGTGCCATGTACTAGAGTTCAGTTGCCTTGTGTCCCTGGAATTTGTCTTGTGATAGCAGGCAGACCTCCTGACACATGTTAGTTGAAGCCATTTTTTTTTTGTCATTGTATAGGGTCTGGCTGAGATGGAGCTGATTTTCCCCACAGCATCCCATATAGTGCAGTGCTTTGTATTGGTAACTAGAAAGGTGTTGATAACACACCAGTGTTTAGGTTACTGCTCAGCAGGGCTGGAACAGCATCACGGATTACTCTCTTACATTTACCCTCCCCAGTAGGCTGGACATGGGCAAGATCTTGAGAGAGACACAACCAGGACAGCTGACCCAAACTAAACAAGGGGATATCCTACACCATATGACATCTGCTCATCAATAACACATAAGAAAAAGGAGGGAGGGGGGGGTCATTTGTTATTATATTTGTCTTCCAGGATGACCTCTGTGCATACTGAAGCCCTACTTCCTGGGAAGTTGCCAGACATCACCTGCTGATGCAAAGTAGAGAATAAATCTTCATTTTCCTATTCTGCATGTGGCCTCTGATTTTGATTTATTAATCTGCCTTTATCTTGACCCATGAGTTTTTTTCCATCTTATTTTCTCCCCCACGTCCTCATCCTGATGAGGAGGGAAGTGATAGAGTGGCTAGGTGGGAACCTGGAATCCAGCCAAGGTCAACTCACTCTAGTCCTTTTTGGCACCCAATGTGGGACATGAGGAAATTGAGATAAAGGTAGTAATTGGGAGAGGTAACTGCAAAACCTGGACTGAACAATGTTAGAGAGTGGAATGATAGTGGAGAATTTTGGTTGTTGTAATGATGATGTTATTTTGCTTTTGGTGTGAGGAAATCTTTTTCTTGATATGAGCACAGTTTGTGAAGTATGTGAACGTTTTGTAATGAATGTGGATTTTAATGATAACTCTTAAAGATGTGGTTCACATCTCACAGAGGTGAGGATTGGAATGCAGTGAGTTTGCATGGCAAGGTCTCTGTGGCAGAATGGGCTACAGGGGTGGCTTCTGGGAGAAGCTGCTACAAGATTCCTCTGGGTCTCACAGAGGCAATGCTAGCCAGCTCCAAGATGGACCTGCTGCTGGCCAAGGCCATGCCCATGCCCATCAGTGATCGTGGTAGAGCCCCAGTGATCATGGTAGAGCCTCTGTGATAACATATTTAAGAAGGGATAATAAAATCCGAGCAGCAGACAGATTGAGGAGTGAGGAGGTGTGTGAGAAACAACTTTGCAGACACCAAGGTCAGTGAAGAGGGGAGGAGATATCCACCTGCAACCCATGAAGGACTCCACACTGGAGCAGGTGAAGAGAGTTGGGAGAAAGCAGCAGCAGAGATAATGTGTGATGAACTGACTACAACTTCCATTTCCCATCCTGCTGTGCTACTGGGGAGGAGGAGGTAGAGAACATCAGAGTAAAAGTAAGTATGGGAGAAGGGAGGGATGGGGGGGGAAGGTGCTTTAAGATTTAATTTTTATTTCTCATTATCCTACTCTGATTTGATTGGCAATAATTTAAATTTAATTTCTCTGAGTTAAGTCCATTTTGTCTGTGACAGTAATTGGTGAGTGATCTTCCTGTCCTTATCTTGACCCATGAGGCTTTTGTTATATATTTTCTGTCTCCTGGGCAGCTGAGGAGGTGAATGTTAGAGTGGCTTTGGTGGATACCTGGCATTCAGCCACAGTCAGCCCACTACACAGACAAAGGCAGAACAGCATTTCCATAAGACTAGACCACAGAGAGTTTTTTAGGTTTGCTTTATCTGAGCCCTGACAGCTTTCATGGCACTGTGGTTCTGTTCCTTCCAGGCCAGTCATATTTTGATTTAGTTTTCTGCTGAACAAGTTACAGTCTTATAACTCAAGTGGTCCTTGCTCAGTTTAACATTGGTGTGGATCATACACTGCCTCTGCAGACTCTGTAGTGCCTTAGTATTGTTTCAACATAATATTCTATCATTTTCTACTAGACCAAGAATGATGATGTTAGTGTGGTTCTATATCCACTTGCACTGCATTCCTGAAAGTGTAATGGAGTTATATAAAAAATAATCTACAGAGCAGAACTGACACAATTGTCCTGGTAGACAGGACAACAGCTACAAAAAGCATTCTTGAAGAGACACTGTAAGGATCAAATAAACTGTTTACCTGCAGTACTCCTTGCACAAAAGAATTTTTTTTTCTTTAATTTTAACAAATCTGCATTTTATAGGAAACAGCCCTGCTTTGCCTAGGAGCCAAGTTTCTCTGTCCTTTACTTGTGAATTCTGGAAGGTGACTATTTTCTCTTCTGGTGTTAGAATAGAAGCCAATGCCTCACACTGGAACATCAGCACTTGCCTGCCACATTGCAGTTACATAACATATTTAATGGGATATTAACCTACTAACTAGCAGTCAGTTTCACCAGGTGTTGTCATTTTTATCCAGCAATATTTATGGATTTTATCAAAATGGATTTTATTACCAAAACAGACCTATAAAGTCTGGATGAGGTCTTGCAAAATTCCAACCAAAACATCAAAGGTGGAATTCCGTTTAGTTGGAACAAGCCAGGGAACAGGATGCAAGACAAAGAACTTCAATTTGGATTAATCTTTAATTTATTTTTGTCCTTGGCTTGTATAACATGCTTTTAATAGACAACCAGGGCCCCTGTCATCTCTGTTCTTCAGAACCTCATTTCATCAGCCAAATTTTTCAGTATTACAGCTATAGCACTGGAGAACAAAACTTCTATTCCAGTCTCATACTCTATTTCTTCCTACAATAATTTCAGACAGTGTACTGAAGGAGGAAAATATGCTTAGAATTTTCCTTGTCTTTTGTGTTATGGAAAGATCATGCCTGAAGTGAACCCACAGGCTCACCTACACCAGCTGAAGTGCAGGGGTTTGTAATGATTTCACATCACCCCGTGCCCACAGCTCAATCTAGATATCATGGTATTTAGCTTGGGCTTTTTAATCAATACAAGTCAACAGGGCATTGTCTGCCTCATGAGGGCTAACACAACTTTTGTCACACCATCAGAATCCTATTTTCCTTCTAGTTTTCTGGAAGCTTTCTAATCAACTTGGTGACCACAATAGTGATTATTTGAAATGCATGAAGAAAAAATTCAGGACTAGTATTAAGAAAAAAAAAAAATCTCTAAAAATAATTTGGAATCCTACAAAAACATTGAATACCAGAGAGGTTCATGTTACATAAGTCAACAGGATCATGATCACATCACTCTGTGTCTAGTTAAATTTCAACTACACAGCTTGACAACGGCAGAATGACATGTCTGCATAGCTGGAAGAGCTGTTTCATACTTTTGTTGCTAGAAAACCAGATTGGAAGTTCTCAGATCTTTAGGAAAGGAAGAGCTGACTGCTTCCCTGATGTCCTAAGCAAAAATAGATCCTTAAGGATGGGAGTCTAGTTCTGCAATGTGAGCCCTGTTCAGTAGTGTGTTTGTTTTGAGGTCTTTAAGGCTATGGACGTGAGCAAATAAATGCTGATCAGTGTGAGTTAGTCTCACAGTGTAGGAATAGATACTGGCCTTGTCCTTTGTATTTAGGGGTGCATAAAAAAAAGGTCTGAGCCAAAATGTTCTAAATGCAGTCTAGGGATGTTTCATATAAGAGAGGAGAAAGATGAGATCTACTTAGCCCCCCAGGCCACCATTATGTCACCACTTTGAAGAGCTGGAGAAACTGGAGACAATATTGAGCTTTGAAAGATTTGTTCTCAGCACAAGACTATTTCACCCATCAGGACTTGGGAAATAATTGCTTTCTCCCATTCCTCAGTTTTTAAAGTTTTTCTTTGCAAAATACTTCATAATTTTGTCTTTCCAGAAAACCCCACTCTTCTTGAAGTCCCTTCCAACCTAGTATTTTATTATATTATGATTCTATGATATTAAGGGTTAACAGGAAAAAAGGCAGAAATTGAGAATAGATCTCTTGGAATACAATGTAGAGCATGAAGAGCATTTATTTTATAATCTCAAAGGACTGATTGTTTTTTAACAGAATTTAAGGATTATGACTCTGCTTGCATTTCTGATGAAAAGCATTGCATGACATCTCTCAGGTTTCCTAAAAGTTTATCAGTGGTATAAAACCCCCCAAAATAGTGATTTAATCCTCATTACATTTTGCAGTGATCTGGACACAAATGTTTTGGATTTTGGGCACCTCTACATATAAGGACAGCTTGGAAAAAAAGGAGAAAAGACATTTTCAGAAAATTAGGTCACAGCATCACAATAGATTTTTATTTCTGAAAACAAATGTATACATACCTTTAGAACATTCTGAAATAAAGGATAGTAGCAATCAGTAGGGTAGCACAGATGTAGATTAAATTGGGTTGTGGGTTTTCTTGATGAGGTTTTCTATTCAGTAAATGTGGAGTTTCCAGCAGGGTTATCTTTCAAAACATCTGCAGCACTTGAGAGAATCTCCTCTGTGTACACACAAATCATCTAATAAAACAGCCAGAGAAAATACAAGTCACTGGATCTTGGCAGATAGAGAACTGACCAAAAGGAAACTTTAAAGTCGATTGTTCTACAAAGAGAAACATGTTTTCATAAATATATGAACTAGTGCAATTTATTACAATAAAGTTTTTATTTCTATTATTTTTTCTTCTCATAACCCAGAGGCATGGTGAGGCTTTCAGCTTGTTTCACACACTCTAACAGGAGCAGCCCTTTGGCTGATTATGTATTCCAGACACGGTCCCCCCCAGTTTCTTGTGCCTTTCTTTGCTGGTAGAGCATGGGAAACTGAAAAGTCTTTGACTTGGGGTAAGCAGTATGTAGCAACAACAGAGACACCAATGTGTTAACAACATTATTCTCACATTAAATCTGAATCACAACCCTGTATCAGCTACTAGGAAGAAAATTAGTCCTATGCCAGCAGAAACCAGGACAGAAATACATTCCCAGAAATTATTCCAAAGGCCAAAATTTGTATGAAATTGAAAAAAAACCCCATCAATTTAAGAGATAACAATGACTGCAATTATATGAATGAGGTGTTATATATAATCATTA
Organism: Ceyx cyanopectus; assembly: GCA_013401355.1. Taxonomy (NCBI): domain Eukaryota; kingdom Metazoa; phylum Chordata; class Aves; order Coraciiformes; family Alcedinidae; genus Ceyx; species Ceyx cyanopectus. The sequence continues at coordinate 8,294 of VYZU01076534.1, forward strand.
TCTATGTGACAGAATAGCACTGATCTATTTATACACATTGTGCATATATATGACATACACAGACTTGAAAAGGATGGTTTTCTTTTGACTATATTATTCAGTATTTTTCCTCTGTTCTTCTGAAGCATCTGGTACTAGATTCTGTGAAAGTCCTTACCAGAACCAGTCAGATCTTTGGTTTGAGTTTATACATCAAACCCCATTTTCTAGCTGCCTAGAAGAGTGTGTAGGACTGTATAATGAAAGTCTAATAGGAGAGTTATGCCTAACATGAAAAGAAATCTACCTGGTGAATTTTCTTGGAAAATGGTAGAAGCAAAACATAAATAGCACTTTTTAATAGAAAATGCTGAAATGAGTCTGTGCTGTTGCCTAGGAGCCAGCACTCTGCACTGCACAACAAGAACTCCCTTGCCTGTTCCAGGTAAATGGACCAGCAAAGCAAGACCAGCTCCTTTAAACTCTTTATCAGTGATGCCATTGTGTAATTAGCATTAGGATTGTTGCTGGGAAATACATGTCATTGCAAATTAAGCTACTGCTCTTCAGGATCAAAATGGAAATGTTGTAAAACTGACCCCTCTGGTCAATGGTGTTAGCAACTGTTAATGATGCTGGCTGTAGGTAAATGATTCGTTCATTGTTCAAGTTTCTGTGGAGGAAGCATTTGGGAGAAATTCACTAATCTGCATCTGAGAGTGATGTTGTGGTTTACTAGCATGGAAATAGTCACCATAAAACATGGACTTGGCTTTAAGCTGCAAGGGGTGATCCTGCTCTGGCAGGGGGGTTGGGCTAGATGATCTTCTAGGTCCCTTCCAACCCCTGACACTCTGTGATTCTGTGACTTGTGGGGTTTTAATTGTTGGCTCTTTTAATTATGCAAAATATTTCCCACATGTAAGTACCTTTTCAGTGATTCACAACAGTTCTGATCAGGGCTAAATTAAATGCAGCATAAATTTAAAACCATATAATCTTTATTATACATTTGCAAGATAACGTTCCCATCATGGTTAAGTGCATTTGTGTGGGTAATGACAATTCCAAGGGGGAAAAATATAAATAAATAAAGTTTGCATTTGGGTGGATCATTTATGCTCTTTAGTTTTTCAACTTTTGGTCTGTAAAGTTTAATTATAAGTGACTATAAGTCAGGAAGCCAGGTGTTCTCAGTCCTAGTGTCATAAGAGTGAGGCATCTCTTCTGCAGGATGATTTGAGCTCTTCTATGGTGATGCTACTCTCCTTTCCTTTGACTAGAAGGCAACCTGAATAATCCTATGGTCCCAGGTTAGGAAGCTGAGCTGCATGCAGGTGCGTGCAATGAAGCAAGAGTTCCACCCTGACCAAGTAATTTGGAGGTGTGTTAGCAATTGTAAATCATCAGTGGTACCCAGGAACCCTGTGACACTGGGGCCTGGGCACACACTGAAGACAGCTCCTGATGTAAAAAGCAAAGAACAAAAGTGTTTGGAGAAGACCATTTTAAAGAGGTGATATGGTAAGCTTTTTCAGACTTTAAGTGGCTCAGAGAATGTGTAAGTTATGGTTTTATAATGTAATATATACATATATATANTTCCAGTTGTGCAAAAATTATGCAATGCAAATCAATATTTTGTGGCCTTCAGCAGGCAGCACACATGAGAAAAGAAACACTTAAAAGTGTATGATCTGTGAATATATTGCTGCCTGTCAGTTGAGCTGCCTTTAATATCAACAGTAGCCAAAGGTTCTGAGAGTTCACATAGGTCAGCAGGCACTTGGGAGAAAGTGCTTCAGACACTGATTTGGAAAGGACCAGACTTCAGACTTAAGCCTTAGTGTGTTTTTGTAATGGTATTTGATATTTTTCCCCTGATTCAAGGACTAGGGTAATCATTCTGCAAGGTGAAGTGTTCTCTGCTCTTTTAAGTTACCTTTCCCATGTTACCCCTATTCCTAGACAGGCTGTGTCACATAAAAGCTTTGCTTATTTGGTGTAAAACTTCCAAGGCTGATGAAACATCTTCTTCAGAAGTTTTGTTTTTTTTTATTCAAATAACACTACTATTCCCTCCCTTTCTAATGTGGTATATATTGGTACATCAGCTGCTTTCACTGACACAAGTATTATAGAGACATTTCCTTCAGTTGAGTTATTGCTAGCACAAGAGAAGATAAAAGAGAAATGGGCCACTTCCACATTAGAAAGGGAGGGAATAGTAGTGTTATTTGAATAAAAAAAAACAAAACTTCTGAAGAAGATGTTTCATCAGCCTTGGAAGTTTTACACCAAATAAGCAAAGCTTTTATGTGACACAGCCTGTCTAGGAATAGGGGTAACATGGGAAAGGTAACTTAAAAGAGCAGAGAACACTTCACCTTGCAGAATGATTACCCTAGTCCTTGAATCAGGGGAAGAATATCAAATACCATTACAAAAACACACTAAGGCCTAAGTCTGAAGTCTGGTCCTTTCCAAATCAGTGTCTGAAGCACTTTCTCCCAAGTGCCTGCTGACCTATGTGAACTCTCAGAACCTTTGGCTACTGTTGATATTAAAGGCAGCTCAACTGACAGGCAGCAATATATTCACAGATCATACACTTTTAAGTGTTTCTTTTCTCATGTGTGCTGCCTGCTGAAGGCCACAAAATATTGATTTGCATTGCATAATTTTTGCACAACTGGAAAGTGAAGTTACATTAAAATACTCTTGTGTATTTGCAGGTTTTCCAAAGGTTTTCTCTTCCAGTGCAGCCTGAGCAAGATAATTCCCCCTTGGGTTTTCTTGAAAATAGCATTAGTGAGTCATCTTCCCTGTAAGAGGTTCTAGAAGCTGGGAGGAGATGAGAAGGATGATACTTTTATCAGCTCTTTTAATTCAATCCAGACTTTTTCTGAATGACATATTCCAGCTCCATATTCACAGCTGTCTGCTCC
>VYZU01076535.1:5799-16715 GCA_013401355.1 Ceyx cyanopectus
GAACTTTTTCTCAGTGAGGGTGACAGAGCTTTGGAACAGGCTGCCCAGGGGGGTTGTGGAGTCTCCATCTCTGGAGACACTTAAGACCCGCCTGGATCTGTTCCTGGGCGACTTGGTCTAGGTGATCCTGCTCAGGCAGGGGGGTTGGACTAGATGATCATCTAGGTCCCTTCCAGCCCCTAATTTCTGTGATTCTGTGTAAGGATCCAGCTATACGTAGAGAGCTACACAATTTGATTCAGAGAGCAGCATGCCTGTGCCACACCTTGGGTTTATTTTTTCCATGCTTACACACAGTACACTATGTTCGGGTCTTCAGAGAGTAGCCTCATTGGCCAGAGGTGAGAAGGGATGAACCAGAGTAGTAAGGGAAATGGGTCCTACAGCAACATCGCAGCATAGCCTCAACTCCACAGTGGTAGTCCTTGGAGTACTGAGGAACTCTTGGGGAAGGAATGTCAGCAGCTACCTCGAAGGAATGATCTCTCAAGAAAATAACTTTTGTACCCTATCTCAGTATATCCCACTGCACTTAGGATTCTCCTGTGGTAGACAGGGCCTCCAAGGATACAGAGAAGCAGGCAGTGAAAGTGGGAGACTGCTGTAATAAAAAAGAAAACAGGCTTCTAGGATTGACCATTAGAGGTCAGAGTGAAACTTTACACCTAGAAATTGGGGAAAGACAATAGGTGTGGAGGAGCACTTTCTTCAGATCAGGACAATCCCAAAGTGAGTATATCTGGATTTCACTTAGAAAAGGCCAGGGAAGAAATAAACAACACAGTAAAGGAAATAAAAATGGTATGTGCATGTTCAAAATTTTAATCAAGTGTGGACAAATAGGATTCTAAATTAAATCATCAGTGACCTGGAGAAGGAAGCAAACCAAGGAGCCTGAATCCTGAATCCATATACTACACTAAATTCTTTTGTATGGTTAAATCATTAACAAAATACAGAGGGCAAAGTAGAAACAACTGCACTTCAATACAGACAACTCTAAGATAATGCACATGCAGAAAAATAAGACATGCCTACATGATGCTGAATTTGAAAGTGACATTACAATGAAATAATGAGGTCATCACTGAAAATCCATGAAACCATCAGCTCAGTGTTACACAGTGACCAAAGAAGTCAATGTGATACTGTGCACCATCAGAAAGGGGTATTCAGAATATGAGAGGACATCATTTAACTGTTTTATAAACCAGAAAATTAATACCTTAATGTTATGATGACAGACTAAGAAAAGTTAAGTTTCTTCAATGTGGCAAAATGAAGAGTGAGAAAGGCTATAACTGAGATTTAGAAAATGATTAATGTAGATGACAAGGCAAATGAAGAATTGTTATATACCAAGTCCCAAAATACTAAAATTCAAGGGTAATTAAAATTAGTTGAATACAAGTTAAAAAGAGATGCTTAAAATGAGATGCTTCTTTTTGTAGCAGTTAGTGAAGTTCTGGAAGTTACTCCCACAGGAGTTTGAGTGCACTGACATTATTCCAAAGGCATTTGATACGTTTTTGGACACTAGGTCCAGAAAGGGATATTAATAGGCAAGGAGGTACACTCTTTCTAAACAAATGACTGGATGATGTGGAAGTACGAAGGGACTGAGTCCAAGCTTACAGATTCTACCTAAAGAGATAGCACCTCTGTCACTGCTGGAATCACAGAATCATAGAATGGCTAGGGTTGGAAGGAAGGGACCTCCAAAGGTCATCTAGTCCAGCCCCCCCTGCAGTAAGCAGGGACACCCTTAAGTAGACCAGGCTGCTCAGAGCCTTGTCCAACCTCACCTTGAATATCTCCAGAGATGGTGCCCCAATCACCTTCATGGGGAGCCTATTCCACTGATCCACCACCCTCAAGGTGAAGTACTTCTTCCTGATATCTAGTCTAAAGCTACTCTTCTCTAATTTAAACCCATTACCCCTCATCCTTTCACTACAGGCCCTTGTAAACATCCCCTCTCCAGCCTTCCTGTAGGCCCCCTTCAGGTACTGGAAGGTGGCTATAAGATCGCCCCAGAACCTTCTCTTCTTCAGGCTGAACAACCCCAGCTCCTTCAGCCTGTCCTCGTAGGAGAGGTGTTTCAGCCCTCTGATCATCTTTGTTGCCCTCCTCTGGACCCGCTCCATCAGGTCCATGTCTTTCCTGTGCTGAGGGCTCCAGAACTTGATGCAATATTCCAGGTGAGGTCTCACCAGAGCAGAGTAGAGGGGCAGAATCACTTCTCTCAATCTGCTGGCCACACTTCTCTTGATGCAGCCCAGGATGCAATTGGCCTTTATGGCTGCAATTGCACACTGCTGGCTCATGTCCAGCTTCTCATCCAGCAACACCCCCAAGTCCTTTTCTGCAGAGCTGCCTTCCAGCACCTCATCCCCCAGCCTCTATTGATAGTGAGGGTTGCTCCAACCCAGGTGCAGGACCCTGCCCTTAGTCTTGTGGAACCTCATGAGGTGCTGGACACAAAGTACTGAGATGGATGGGCTATTAATGTGATAATTTCTTATGTTCTTACATTCTCTGCCTCACAGGAATACATATCTGTTCTATCTAATTGATACATACCTAATTAAAATCTGAAGAACATCTCTTTGCTTGTACTCAACTCTAATAAAACTGCTCTATTTTACACCTGAAGGCTTATGTGTCAAAATATTTTTATAAATAGGTGAACTGGTCTAATAAAAGTATTTAAGTTACCTTTGTTAACTGTTGACAGCTTTAGTGGTATACTTATAATTCCAACCAAATCTTCAGTTGGCACTAGAGATCGAAGAATTGACCTGATTCGAATAGCTTCTCCTTTTCCACTTTGAATAAGCTGTTAGAAAAAATTTATCAATTAAGGAATTTAGTACTGTGGGACATAAGAAAAATCTCCTCCAAATACTAACTTTAATATGATGATTTTAAACCCTAGAAAAAAAATGCACAGAAATTCAATTTGTCCTAGCACTTGCAGTTCTGATTTTCAGCTGATCTTACTTTTGAATCTGTCCTAATTTTGATATTTTTTAAATAATTTCACAAATTATAAATTTACATTATGAAACAAAAACAAGAAACAAACCCACAAGGATAAGACTCCTAAACTAATCAGATAAATTAATGGAATTGAAAATTTCTGAAAGTCATATTAATTACAGCGGCTACAGTGCCAGGTTTTGAGCTTGTCTCTTCATACTGCCAACAGTTACAAACCTGTCTGATTAATCTACACATTTTTCTATTGTTTCTATGCAGCAAAAATAACGAGGTGACCAATTCCTTCAACTTCTGTCAGAAATTAAGTGTTCACAACCTGTGTTTCTGAAAATCTCTTCCAGTAATTGTCTCAACATGAAAATACTATTTCTAGCAAGCTACATGCAGCTTTATAGCTAATAAAGTTAATAGTTTTGGTAAGAGTAATTAGGGAGACTACAAGCCAAATTTGTCACTTCTTAATATATTGAGATACACATTGTATTTTCAGCTGGATTTATGCTAGTGAATAATTTTAAATACTATCAAGCAAAAGTAAGTCTAACTAAAACCAAGTCTTGTGTGGGGCTATTACAGGCATTACAGTCAAACCAGTTATTGTGTGTATTTTCCCATGTATTCATGTGGTGTAGATTCCATATTTCAACAGTGTGTGCAAAAGCAAGCTCAGAATCACATTCTTATGAGAATTATTTTTATGGCTTTCTCTACAAGAGTAAAGGGACAGTTACAGAAATTTATTTGGTAGCATAAACATGCAACACTGGTGGCTCAACTTTGCTTTGATTTCACGGTCATATAAAAAAATCATCAAAATTTAAGATAAATAAAAAAGCTAAGGAATCAAAAGACCATGATTCTTTAAAAGCAGTTTGAATGGAACACATCTTTCTATATCCATTGAGAAATATAATCAAGTCCACCTTGTGAAGGGAATAAGCTTTTGAATAGAGAACAGTTTAGACAGACCTGTACAGTTCTGTTTACAAATCTACATCTTCTGAGCAAGTGACAAAATGAACTTACATGCATTTCTGGTGCACAGCGTCCAAGTAAATCTATAAGAGCTGAGTAAAATGACATTATTGCATTGCCCATGTGTACAACCTCCTCCTCCTCCTCCTCCTCCNGGCCCTGGGCTTGTTGAGCCTGGAGAGAAGGAGGCTCTGGGGAGACCTTCTGTTTCTCAACAGCTCTTGACAGGAGGTTGGAGCCGGGGGGGGTCAGGCTGTGCTCCCAAGGAACAAGTGACAGAACAGGAGGAACCAGCCTCAAGTTGCACCAGGAAAGGTTTAGTTGGATATTAGGAACAATTTCTTCCCTGAAAGGATCTGGTCATCACTTGGACCTTGGAAACCTCCCTGTGTCAGAGGGATTTTGGGTGGCCCAGGATTTCTGCAGCAGCAGCTCCTGCAGGTCCCAGAGCCACCAGCAGATCCGAACCCCCCCTCAAGAAAGGCCAAATCCAGAGTTTGTGCCTAAATCAACCCCTCCTGAGCACAGGCAGTTTTATGAGAGGACAGATACATTACAATAAAACCATTTGCAACCCATTGAAACAGGCTGTTCTGGAGACAAAATGTACCTAACCTTGAAAAGGTTTTACAAGCCAAACTCCAGCAAAGATCAAAAGCGTGCCCTTTCCAGCCTTAGGGCTGATCCTTACTAAGAAGGACACTTAGAGCACAGGACAAATTCCTGCATCACCCACCCTCAGGAGCAATCCCTCCCCGGGGAAAGCTGCAGCAGAAGGAGCTGCCCCACTTAGCCACAAATGCTCATCTCATCACCTAACCACGGGAGATTGAGTTACACTCATTTATCCCGGTAATAGAGAGCACTCTGCCTCTTGTTAAAGCCCATCTCCTCCTAAAAGCCATTTCTACCCCCCCCTCCTCCCACACCCGGAGTCCTGCTGGAGTTGCCTCCTCCAAAGGATGCTGCTCCACGGTCAGAACTGGAGCTGGGGGGCGCTGGACCGGGCGACACTTCTTCTCCCTGAGGCTCTGGAGGACTCCGACTCTCTCTGCAGCTCTTTCCCTCTGCCGCCAGGATAATGGATCACTCGAGGTCCCCAAACCTCCAGAGGAAAGGGCTAATGCCCGTGGGTTTGAGCGTGTCCGTGCCTCCCTCACTACTGGAAGTATTAATGACAGCATCCATTAGCAGGGATGACAGATCCCCTTTCAGTACAACAGAAGGCTCTCGAGTGATTGTCAAAATACCCTATGAAGAGAGGAAAGAACAGGTCCCCGTGGTCCCCCTTCTAATTAAGGAGGGAGAGCAGGGCTAAATATCAGATGCAAAGAGCACGCCCACGCTTCGGAGAAGTTCAGAGCCAGATGCAGGATCCATCAGCTCAGGGTCGTGGCTTGAAGGTGCCCCCAGGGTCCCAGCTCAGCCCCAGGTGCGATCTGGCAGCATCAGGCCCTCGGGCACAATCTGCTCAGGCACTTGGATGATGAGACAATCGGGAGAGCTCACAACAATATCCGAGAATATTATTTCATCCAGCCTCTAACTGCCAGCAAATACAGTGTCAGCACTCACCGAAATTCCTCCCTTACTCTCTCCTGAGTTGGTTTCACCTGGAAAACCTGGGGCTCCCCCCATATTCATCATTTTGCACCAAGGAGCTAAAGCTTGAGCTGGGTTGAGCTTGGAACTCCAACCAGCAAACCAGCAGCATCTTCCTGGACACCTCCTCAGCCCACCCAGAGCACTGGCACCTCCTCTGGAAAGGACCCTGAGCCTTTCAGGAGCAAATACAGGTCTGTGTGTACGAGAGGGATTCTGGAGGAAACAGAAGGACAGACACAAGGAATCAAGAAGAGAAAATGATGCCAGAACAGGGAGTGGAGCAGATGGGAGGTCGGGGTGGAAAGATTCAGAGCCCGCAGATCCAGAGCCCGCAGCAAAACTGCTGATCAAAACTGTAGTTTAAACCATAAATTATGAATCAACAACTAATTAAATAATTCAAATCAACTTAATTTTTACAACACACCAGCTTTGCTTGGCCGCAGGGAAGGAAGCCGTGGGGGGACACTGGTATTCCCAAAGAGAGGGTGAGGGTGCCCATGGCAGCTCAACCTCCTCCTCCTCCTCCTCCTCCCCCTCCTCCTCCCTAAAAGGTAAACAATACCGATGAGCAATTTTGCTAATGTAAGTCTATAGCTCCTCTCTGGAGTGTCCATGATCCATAGATTATAAATCAGATACTAATTTCCTCTGGCTGTGGATTACAGGGGTTTTATCCCTAGAATAAGCATGCAATTGAACAATAATAACTGACTTCACATGAGCCTTCTATCTTCCTCCTTCACTTTACCTTAGCTTCATTCCACATCGGCCGTCACCTTAGCTTTGTCCTACAGGCTTCTTCTCTTGTATAACATTACTCCACATTTAGGCAACTTATGCTTTATGAATTCCATATAACAAATGTTTGTGGGTGCGAATGTTTAATGCTCTGTGTTTGTATAATGCCTTACACAAAAGGGTTTCTTGTCCACATATTGCAAGAATGATCAAACCAGCTATTAAATCATCATTTGTTAAGCAAGCATTCTCATTTACTTACCCTTCCCTTTTATATGCCTGGGAGGGAAGATCACGAGTAGGATTCTCTGAGATCCTTATAGCTTCCTGCATAGCTGCCAGCAAACCATTTCCTCCTTCTCCCCTAAGGTCTGGTCCAAAGCACTCTGGCCGACGAATAAGGAGCTTGACAACAACACTTGCATTTTCCTCAACACTCTCACCTGAGGATCAAAAAGCACTGTACATACTTTCTCCTGAAAGGTATCCTTAAGTCAGAAAACAAACTGCATTTCCCTCTAAATTTTACAAAACATAAACCAAATAATCTTTTTTTTTTTTTTTAAATAAAAATATATCAAGTTGGCAGCATAAGATGTGCTTTATAAAATATATAACCAAGTTTCAAAGTGATGGTATTGACTTTGTTGCAGGTTTACTACACTCAATCTATAAAGGTTCACTTTAGAAGGTTAATTTACTTTTTATAGCAAAGACTACTCTTTCTGGTGTGAAGACTAATAGTTCAAAGAGTCAAGAAGTCTGCTACTGGGGAGAGTGGGAAAGAAGTTTTGACTCCAGCCAACTCCCACAGTTTGTCACTCTCTCCCCTCTCTTGCAGGACAGAGAAAATAGAAGAAAGGTGTGATGACTCATGGATAGAGGAAACAACTGTCTAGTAGAGAAAACAAAAGCTATAGGGCAAGCAAAGCAGAAAGACAAATTCATTCACTGCTTCCCAGGCAGATGTTCAGGCAGTTCATAGAAAGCAGGGCCTCAGATCATGTATTGTCTGTTAAATCTTCTGCTTGCTATTTAAAGTATGAAACTGAATACTCAATATTTCTGTATATAAAAATCACATTAAAATCAGTTTTAAAAGTCATGGTCTGCCTGAAAGAATCCCATTTATACCAGCTTTGTGTGAAAAAATACATGTATATTTGAAAAGGGAAAAGAGTGGATCTAATTATTGCATTAATTCACTACAGAAAGACAGATTGTGATCTAGATGCTTGCTGAAAAAAAAAAAAGTAATTAGGAAAAGCAACCTTCATATAAATGAACTTCTGAATATAGCTAACTGCTTCATGGACCACAGTTAGTGGCACATGATGACAGGAATAATAATTAGGTCAAAAGCTCATTGTATTATTAAATGCAACTGTTTAGAAATTCACAGTGGCTATCTTATAAGAATATTGATAACTTCTAGAAAAATACTAAATTAATGGGACATGTAGGAAGAAAACAAATTAGAGGAAAAGAAACATTTCACAATCACTGAATTTATCTCAGTAGCTTGTACTGAACCTATACAGAAACACAAGTAGCAAGTAGAAGCCTCACAATCCAAATAGAAGGTTCAAAATCCAGTGAAATCCAACTGTTTTTCAGAGAAAAAAGCAGTTGAAATACTTGAAATTAAAACTTAGTTCTCCTGACTAGCAGTCCATCCAGCAAAGCTTACTTGTCATAGTAAATAAATTATCACAAAAAAGATCAAAGTTATCTCTGATTATACAGATTAATGTTAACATTTATTTATAAAACCAACTATGAAAAGCACATACTTCATTAACTCAATGACTCCTAGTTCTACATTTGTTATACCATAGCACTCTGTCAAATTAGCTTTGCAGCTCAAAAGCTACAGGTCTAGCCATGAATGATCAAATTTTAGGTATGCTTACTGAACTGAACAGAAATTATGTTTATTGCTTCTGTTTCAGGGTGGCTTTTTTGTAGTTTTGTTGTTGTTGTGTTTTGTTTTGTTGTGTTTTTTTCTAAATTCAAATTAACATCATGCGAATAGAACAACCAAATCTAAAAATGAGACTATATTTATTTCACTTCTGTTTGCCCCTAGATGTCCAACACATTCCATTCTGGCAGACCAAATAGGTGGTGAACAGATAAATGTTTGACCTCATCTGCTTTCTAATTTAAATTACTGGATTGATGACAAAAATACACATGAACTGGAGGATGTTTTATGTTTTGTAGCATTCGGATAATCTAAATCTTATTTTAACATATTTGTTTCATAGATTTCAAAGGAAATTGCCCACAGAAGCAAGTTGTCAAAGGAGATTCTTTATTTCTTTATTAAGATACCATATTTAAGGTACACAGTCAGGAAGCTTTACAAACACTGACACCTCAGAATCATATGAAGTTGGTACCTCTTGGAAATTTGCATTTTGTTATGAAAAATAGCTTAATTACAAACCTATAGATCTCCTACTGGTATTGTGGCCCATAAAGTTTAAATTCGGTGTTCACTGGTTATGTTCATGACCATCATATGTGTATATGGAAATACTACAGTTTATTGACTGAAAGAATTCCTAACATCATCTGCTACTGTAACAGGTTACTCTATTAAATAATGCAATTTGTGAAAAGATTAAGGAAAAATGCAACTATGAAGGTTAAAAATATTACAGTAAGTTGAATATTCCAGTAATCTTGCATTTGTAATGAGAAGAGTATGCATTAAAGTCTCTTCAACCATTAACCCATTTCTTGGTTAAAAAGAAATGGGTTAATGGTTAAAAAAAAAGTGGTTTTAAGGAAAACTTTTAGTGGAATTTGGATGCCAAGAAATTGTACTTACTGTTAACAAAAACTGCAAATCTTAAGAATGACAGGTAACGTTCACCCTCTATTGGATTCCACCCAATGTCTGGATATCCTTTAGCCAGCAATACTGGACAACTTTGCAGGCCACAACCTGCCAGGTAGGTAACAACCTACAATACAGAAACAAAATGTGTTTAGAAAGATCCTTCTAAAATAGAAGTATAAAACAAATGAACATAGTATTTAATAAGTTTTTTCATATACTAGGTGTCTCACCTGATAAACTACAAACATAGATCATTATAGCATCACTCTTAGTTTCTAGTTTTTAAAAAATCAAGCATTACTTATTCCTGTGTTATGATGCCACAGCAATACAACAATACGAACAAATGTGGAAAATGAAAAGCAGAATAAAATACTGTGGAATTCAGATATTTTTTTTTACAGTACATAAACAACAGTTAAAATGCTACTTAAAAACTTTAAAAAACACATCAATAACCATGTATGGCTAATTCACTACAAAAGTAAAATAAATACTGCATCAAAAGTTTATTTACTGTATATTAAATTTTAACAGATATTAAAATAGTTACATTTTTCAGGAGATTAGTGGATATCACTGAAGAGTTTTAAGCACCTTAAGCCACGAAGATGATAATTTTTAGTAAAATTTAAATTCCTAACACAGCATTCCTTATCAAGAAGAATATATTTAATTAAGAGAAGTCTTTAGGCAATTATGAGAAATGTCAATAATTACAGTAATCCAAATTTATAAAACATGTACAGAATGATTTGCTAGTTATTTAAAAGGATATTTGCAGAAAACTGCACAATCATGTGATTTTTTTTTGTTTTATTTAAAATACACAAAGGACAATTGAACATACTTCATATGTTTACTTAAACATACTTTGAAATAGGTAATGAACTTCAAGAACATTTCATGAACCTGTAAAAAAAGATGCAAATCCTCATTTCTTACAATGGAAAAAGACAAAAATGGGTGGGAAAAGGGAAAAAGGTTTTCTATTTGGAAAAGGGCAGATAGGTTAATCTGCTTAAGAGCTCTATAGCAAAGTCACCATCTGTAAGATCATATTTAGTCATTAGCTACTTCTCTAAGAGAGAACCAGTTCCAAATTTAGGAATAAGAATTATACCTCTGCTGATACAAGTTGCCTCCAAAATGCTGCAGCAGAGTAAAAATGGGCTGATGTGGAAAATTTGCTTATTACAGTATGAAGTTAGGAAGTTACTTGGTGCACCTAGTGGAAAAAGTAATGCAATTCCTAATAGGACTTGATAGTATCCTATATCCATTCAGAAGATATGAGTGAATAAAAACTTACAGGAGTCAAGAGATAAAGCTTGTATAGAAAATGAGAAAAATGGTATAATAAATCTCTTTCCCACCTTTTCAGGTTTTATAATGCTACCACCAAACCCCATAATCAATTAGTTTACTACAGTATGTCAACAGGCTGTGGGACACTTTTCTCATGCAATCCTTTGCATTTCACACATTCATACATCTGAAGTAAAAAGAGATGAAATTTTCAATGGCAAAGCTCAAAGGTCAAGCTGTCTGTGTGTAATTTATTTGCTTTGAACACAGGCATTATGAGACAAAATTCAGCTACACAGAACTGCTGCATCATTCTGTGAGTAGGATATATATGCCACATTTATCAAACTGATAACTACACAACAGTTGTTGTTTTTTTTTTGTTCAGTATATAGATTTATTTACTGAATAACATCCAAATCACAGAATCACA
>VYZU01076536.1:0-57261 GCA_013401355.1 Ceyx cyanopectus
TTTTTTTTTTATCCCCTGCATTAATAGCTGTTAATAAGAGCTTTGCAAAAAGCTGTTACAAACACATCTCACCAGATCATTTCTTCACCCTGCTGCTGAGCCCTAGCAGTTGCTGCCATCACTGGAGAAAAAGTTTGAAAGCAAAAAAAAAAATCAGTTATTGGCCACTTTAGGCTTGTGAAATCTTCCTTTTATTCTTGTGCATATTCACCACAATCAAACGAAGCTCTGAAGCTATTTTTTTGGTGGAAAATAACACGTTAGCAGAGCTATTGACATTGGCTCAGGACAGCAGCTCCTCATCAGGAACGGGGCAAGCTGGTGCTGTTTCTATCATCAGAAAGGTGGGGAAGTCAGGAGAGATAAGACAAGGCCCATTTGGCAATGCCTGCTATTCCCACAGATCAATATTTTTCAGACAAAATGTTTTTCTTAGGTGAAAAATGGCCTGCTTTTGAAATGCAGTTCAACACATCAAAACAGAATCCTGGAGCTTGTTCGTGTTTGGCATGTGAGGTTTTCATGAACCTTAGAAAGAAAAGCATCATTGCAGAGCTCCCCTTTCCAGTGTTTGATTGGAAGAGTGAACTGGTCAAAATATTTTGTTTTCAACTCGTAAAACAGAAATATAAAAAAAAATAAATCAGGATTTTTCTTTCTTTGATGAACTCTTGTTGATGCCCTTTCCAAAGGCATGGGGTGTCCTCGGAGATGAAGCCAGGAAAAGGAGCATTGAAAACTAGGAAATGATGGGGCCAGAAACAGCCCTGGGTGAGGGTCCTGCTAAGGCAGGCAAGTGTGTTTGTGCCTAGGAGGGGTGAGGATTCCTGGCCAAGAAAACCTCATCCCCAGAGCAGGGGTAAAGGTTTGCAAAGTTGCAAAAACAAAAAAGAGAAAAGCTGAAAAGGCAACTTTGCCTGGAAAGGTTTAGTCAGCTTCAGAAAGAGCTCTCATTTGTAAGGCATGGAAAATTGCTCATCTTACCAAGTCTGTCACCAAAGCAGGGCTCAGGCTGGTGGAAAAAGCTTTGCAGCCACTGCTGTGAAATGGCCTTCAGGGGGATAATGAGAGCATCTTCATTCTGGGGTGTTTCCTTGCTCAGCCCACTCAGAATCAGGAGCCTGGACTCCTGACCCCTCTCAGGAAAACCCCTCAGGTAGCAGGAGAAGGTTGGTGGTGGGGAAGCAGCTTGGAAGGATACCCAGGCTGACTCTGGCTTTGGAGGTTGGTATTTCCCCTATGTAAATTAGGAATTAAAAGCACAAATGACTAGGGTTCCAGCACCTGAATGCACATGGTGAGTGCATTTTATACTCCTCTGATTCACAGATTTTTGTCCTCTATCTCCAAACAAAACAAAAAATAATTAAAAAAAAAAAAGGCCTTGCAAGCCATTGTTTTGCTAGTTACCAATTCTGTGCTGTCACTCTGGGGCCAAAGGGAAATAGAAACCAGATCGTTTCCATTTCACCAATTTCTGGGAAAAAAAATAATAATAAAAAATGCTTACTGCCTACAGAAGAGGCTTCACTGTTCATCCACCATGCAGCATGGGGGAGAGCAAAGCAAGGACTCAGTGTGGCTAGCACAGAGGACAGCAAACACCCTGCTCAGGGCACTCATTAACTCCTCTCATCTGGAGGGCACATCTAAATGGGTCAGGAGCTAAAGGGCAGCTCCAGCCAGCTCTGGGAGATGCCACCTTCCAACTGCCATCTCTGCCTCAGCACCACGCTGGGAAGGCCAGCCCTGGAAATACCTTCCCAGAGTAATGGCAATTTTCACCTCTCTCCAGCAGCACCTACACAGAAGGAAAAATCACCAGAAATTACTGCCTTCAATCTCAGTAAATCCACATTATCCGTGGAATCCATGGAAAAACTTCCATTTCTAGGGAGCCAACTTTGAGAGCTGAGTTGAAATCACCTCTGGTAACTTTNTCACTGGGGGGCTCAGTCTCTGGAACAGGAGCCCCAGGGAAGTGGTCACAGCATCAAGCCTGGCAAGTGTTTGGGGAGCATCTGGGTGATGCTCTAGTCCCTTGGTTTAGTTGTAGGTAGCTCTGTGGGGAGCAGGGAGTTGGACTCAACCATCCTCATGAGTTCCTTCCAAGTGAAGATATTCTAGGATTCCACAAGGTTCCAGGTGAGATGTATCTCAGAAGGGGCTCCTTAGATGAAGAAACATCTTTTGTAATCAAATAAATACCTGGCCTCACTGCTGCTCTCTCTGCAAGCCACCAGTGCTGCACATCTTCCCCCTCCAGCTGGCAGGCTGAGACAGAGGAGAGCTGTGCCTGGTGCCAGGCTCCTGGGTGCCCACAGGACCCCCTCCTCTCTTGGCTGGGGCAGCAGATGCTGCTCCACAGCTGGGGACAGAGCCTCTGGTGTGAAGTGCAAGCTGTTGGAGCAGAGCAATCAGAAAATGAGGGCTGCAAATGAAAGGCTTATCGGGGATGTCACCTTTCAGGGTTGGCTTAAAGAGAGAACTAAAGCAAATTACCATTTTTCTATTTCAGTTCTTGCAATCTTCCTGGATATTTCCCTCTGCTTTCTCTACACCACCTTCAGTGTGACAGTTTCTTGGAAATACTGTTTCTCCCTGTTGGGTACCTACTGCATCCTTAAAAAAAAACCCAAACAAAATCCCAGCCCCTCCACGTTCCCGAGTTCATAGACAGAACAGCTGTGCATCTTTATTACACATATGCTGCATTCTGGCTTTGCTGCTTAGCCAGCAGACAGGAAAATTTTATTTTTAGGCAGATGTGAAAGCCCTAATTTGTTGCAGAGGGGAATAGAGAGCCTAAGAATAGCTCCAATCCAGCCAGTGCCAAATTAATTAATGGAGACCAAAACAGGTTACAGCTTAGGAGCCAAAGCTACTATTTTCCACTTCCCCAGCCTTCCCCTCTCTCAAATGACAGAGCTGAGCTGGAGCTGGAAGGAGGGACACCCTGTGATAGCTGTTCCTTACTGCAGGCCTCCTGCTTGCAGTTACTGGCCACTGAGGCTTGTCTTGAGCTGAGGACACTGGTGGGAGAGCCCAGCCTGCCCACCAGCCACAGAACAGCTCCATGGCCCCACCACTGACCAGACCTTCAGGTCCCTTGCTGATGAACTCCCAGCTTGCTCAGTGGGAGGGGGAAACCTCAGAGCTTCAGAGAAGCTTCTGCTGCACTCATGTCCATCCAGCTGGAAGATGGGAGGCTCTCCCCATCTGGAGGAGGCTGAGGATGGTGAGCTCTTCCCATCTGGAGGAGGCTGAGGATGGTGAGCTCTCCCCATCTGGAGGAGGCTGAGGATGGTGAGCTCTCCCCATCTGGAGGAGGCTGAGGATGGTGAGCTATCCCCATCTGGAGGAGGCTGAGGATGGTGAGCTGCCTCCCTCTGCTCTGGGGTGCCCACCCGTGTTTGCTGGCAGCTCTTCCCAGCTCGGAGCAGGAGCCTATTTTCAGCTCTCCCCTCTCCTCACGCAGGCACTGTTGCCATAGCTGCAAAACTACTGCACATGGAGAGGAAGGTTCTTCCCCTGTTGACTCAGCACAGAGGCATGCTACTGAACTCATGGAAATGGGAGATGGGGCCTGATCCTGCCCCAGCTGGTGCTGAAGGGCCACGACTAGGGAGGCACCAGCTCTTTGCTTTCCATTGCTACTCCTCCCAGAGCTGCTCGGGGTGCATTGGGATTAATTCAGCTTCTCCTGCACCTCCCCTTGGAGGTGAGAAAGCTCTCTTCACTCCCCTGCAGCTGAGGACTCACCAAGGGCACAGCTCAGGGTCATGGTGCCACCTCCAGCTCCATGGGGGGTGCAGATCATCCCAGTGGGGACACTGCAGGTGAGTTCAGCCCTGGCAGAGCTGTGAGGCCAGCCTGGCACCAGCACACACACTCACAGGGGCTCCCACTGCTTTTGCTCACGTTTGCAGACTTCCAGCCAGCTGCAATTCCAACAATTGCTGAGATTCTGAAGCTGGTGTTTGCCAGGATACTTCAAGAAGAAGCCATCAATACATTGGAAACAGACCCACTGCAGCTTGGCTAGAGTTTCCAATGGATACTTGATTTAAATGTTTACTTTTTCCTGCCCTTTCCTAAGCTTAAACAGAAAAAAAAAACCACCTCAAACCAGCAAAATAAAAGGCAGTTGGGTCCTCAGTCACTATGAACTTCCATAACTTGCCAGTTTATCCAAGTTTGAGTGAAGAACAAGCCCTTGGAAGAGGAGGAAGGAAGTTTTCCTGCTTTTTATCAATTTTTTCCCCTCTGATTGTGAAATCTTATACTCAATAAACTAAGAATAGATGAGTTAATCACAGGCCTGGAACAGTCTCAGCCACCAGCTAGTGAAGGAGAGGTGAGACACAGGCTGATTTGCTTCAGGAGCCAAAAGAGACACTAACTGCTAGGAGGGAGCACACTGTTTTCCATCAGTTTGCTGCTGCAGGTGACTTTATTCTCTGCTTGCAAATCCAGCCACTCGGGCAGGTTGGTCTCCATTAACCACTACAGCTTCTATGTGTTGATACAGAATAATAAGGATTAACCCTGGCCAAAACAAGATCCCCTCTAACCAAAGTGTGCCATGAAGGGTATAAAACGGAGCTGCTGCAGAGACCCAGAGTGTTTCAGAGCTTTGCTCTGAGCCTGGGGGTGATTTTTTGCAGCTCTTGCAGAGCCCTGGAGGTCTCCAGCACGCAGGTGTGTGCAGGGAGCATTTGTGGTGAGCCATGCTGTGATGTGGACACAAGACCTGCAGGCTCCTACAGCTCAGCAGTCACTCCTGGGAGATGGATGAGGTGCTGCCCTGGATGCTCCAGTCATTTCTCCACCTGCTCACACTTCTCTGCTTGCTGGGGCTGTGCGTGGGGGCTCTGCTGTGTCAGGCAGCAACACCCACCCCTGCCTGTGCCAGGAAGGGTTTGCAGGACTTCAGCAGCATTACAATCCAGCCCCAGAGCTCAGTTGAAAGCTGTCAAGTGTCAGGATAGAAATATTACCTCCCAGCTATTGCTGCTTAGAAAGTGATGCAGCTCTTTGAAAGGCAGAGTACCCCATCCACTCAGGGGCTTCCTGCAACAGCTCGTTCCAAAGGCTGCTTAAACATGTAGGATATTTTCCCTTTGACATGCTTGAGATGTATTTGTCATCAATCTTGACCCTTTGACTGCTCCCTGAGGGACAATGAAGTGATCAGACAGCTGTGCCCCTCATCACTTCTAATGCTTTCATTGAATCCCCTTTGGACCTTCCCCCCCCCCCCCCCTTTGCTCTTCTTTCTTTAGACAACCACCAAGAAAAACGACCACAGTTTGAACATCTAAACACTGGAAACTATGAACATACAACAATGCAGAAATGATTGCTTAGTTTTCAATTTACTTAATTATTTTTCAATTTCATTTCTGGAATGAATGAATGAGTTCTATTTTCTTCTGAAAATTCTTTTTTTGAAGTCACAGTGGTTTGGCCCCTTGTGTATAACCATAAACAGAAAGCTGTACAGCATTGGACAGATGCTTAAGGCAGAGTTCAAGTTCTGCTCTTCCATAGTTTCAAAAGACAATAGTCTTTATAAAACTTTTACCCACAGAAATAGTTGATCTGTCCTGAGAATGATCAACCTCTTTGCAAGGTAACGAGCTTGGCTCGCAGATAGAACAATCCCTATCATTTTATTCTTTTATTCTCATGCTTTGCATCCAAATTTCCGTGTTTAGGGTTTCCTGGCACATATAGGAATTGCCAAAAAAAAGTCAGTGGATTGGCAAATTGTAAATATCACTGACACCAGAAAAAAAAAACAACCAAGAAATTCGTTTCCACTGCCTCAAACTTTCCATCAATACTGTCAAAAGTGAGTATCACTTTTGATTCCACTTTTCATGGAGGGATTAGAGAAATCAGCCAGTAATAAAAGCATTGGGAAATGACCTCACAGGATTTCTTTTGCACAGTGCAAGTGGGGGCACGTTGCTGGAGTTGGGTTTTTACACCTTCCCCACCCTCCCCCCTCCCATCTGGGGATTATGGGAACACTCCTAATTCCACAGACAATAGAGGGGTGCTTTATTTGTAAGGGTGCAGGTAAAGCTCAGCTCAGCAAAAAGGAATTTGGGCTGGTTTGATGCAAAAGGAGCCCAAACCCTGGCAGCTTTGCACTGGTTTGGGCTTTTGTTACAAGGTGAGAGCTGTTTCCTTGGAAAACACTATGGGAACTGGGCCCAGTTTGTAACTTTGCATCATGATTTTGCAATCTACCTGCACTTTCAGTTTGCTGGGGAGAGGGATCAGGTTTTACTTCCACTTTAAGCTCACTAGAGCTCAGAAATCCAGAGAGCAGCTCAGCCCCAAGGGAGCCAGCTTGAGCACAAAGCCAGTCTGAACTGAGGGCACTGCTGCCACCTACCCAGGGCAGCACCAGCACCACATCCAGGTACCCAGCAGCAGAACCTCTCTTTATTTCATCACTGCCATCTTCTCTGCACTGGGACTCACCCCCTTCCCCTGTCCTGCAAACCTTTATTGCAGTCATGGGTTTGTGGCCTCTGCTGCTCCATGTTCATGGTATGTGAGTTGTGAGCAGGAGACAAAGGTGATGAAATCACTGTGAAAAAGCCTCCCCATTCAGAAACAGTCTCCAGCACCTGCTAAAACAGCAAAACTTCCATCAGTCTGGGAGCAAGGACACCTCTGAACACACAACAGGCACCCCTAAGTGCTCAGCATGGGCAAGAAAAATCTTCTTTTTAGACCTAGACATCCCAAGCCCCCTTGAGCCCTGCAGACAAATGACCCAGCAGTGTCATCACCAGAAAGACAGCCCCATTTTTTTGGAGTCCTCCAGCATCCATTAAATTAAACCTGCCAGTAAAGGTGCCTCTGGGGGTAATTTCTGTGCAGTCAGGACAGCTAATAAACAGTTCCCAGGAGCTAAATTCCTTTTACCTTTGGTGTTTGAGGGAAGATCCACCCAGAGCAGCTGAAAAAGGAGCTCTAGGCTCGACCACACAAAAGTTTCAATGGGGCAGCAGTGGATGGAGCAGATTCAGGCTGACATGGCAGGGAAAAAAAGGGTGTTGGGAGATAAAAGTGGCTTATAAAATAACTTGGAATGTCAGCACATGATTATGTTGTTTTCCCCTCAATCACCAGTTAGACTGCTGGGTTGCAAAACACCTCCAGGCTTGAGAAACTGCTAATGGGCAACAGCCTTTGGAATGTCAGAAATGGTAAGTTTTGCTGGACTGGGAAGACAGAGTATTGTACACTCAGAATTCGGGTGGGGAAGGAGTTGGACACTTGCAGCTGGTAATAAAAGAGAGAAAGTGGATTAGGAGGTTTTGTAACTCATTAAAAGGGAAGAGTTGCAAAAGAAAGATGTGGGGAATCTGCAGCCACACCACTGACCTTGGGCAAAGCATGGAAAAGGGCTTTACACCTGGACCAAAATCCCACCAGCACCCCCTGCTCCCCATGAGAAAAACCTGCCAGATGAGAACACTCAACTTGGAAGACTGAATTCTTGAGGTGATGGGCTCAGAGGTGGGGGATAAACCCTCTGGCTTTCCAAGGAGCTCCAGAAGCTGCAGCAGGAGCCCCAGAAGCTGCAGCAGGAGCCCCAGAAGCTGCAGCAGGAGCCCCAGAAGCTGCAGCAGGAGGCTGAGCCCAGCCCCAGCTGGCTGCAGACCTAGTGGCTCTTGGCTGCAGCAGAGGCAGGACGAGCTGGTATCTGCCTCCAGTAAATCATCCTGACCTGCCCCACGACTCATCCTAATGGAATGACAAAGGCTTTTCTTTTAAATGAGGCAGAGGCAGGTTCTGAGGACTAACAATTCCTCTTGGAGGTGTTGGAAGGCACTGCAAGGCTCTAACATCCCTTGCCCAGCAGCAGCTCTGCTTTGTCCTGAGCCAGTTCACACTTCTGAAGAGCTGGCCCTGCAGTGCTGGGGCTTGGACTTGCCAAGCACACAGTTGACCTGTTGGATAAACAGATTTTGCTCAGTGATTTACATTTCCCCGTGCCAAATGAAAACACACAAGTGCAGGATGAAACAGCTTTGTATACACACATATATATATATTTTTTATTTTGCTTGAGCTGCCCACTGGAAACTGTTTGACCTCTTTGCCAAAGCAGAAAGGCTCCACAACTTCGTGGAGAAAACTTGGTTTTTGCATGTGTGAAAACAGCAGCAGGACAAACACTTGTCAGGTGCTGAACACTCCATTTTGTTCAGTGCTTTTGTCCCAGTGGCAAGTGCATTTTTTTTGCCAGCACAACTGCCAGCTGATAATGACAACATGAAATTTCCCTCTGCCTATGGAAAATGAAGTAACTTTTTATATGCTGTAAGCACACACTTGCAGGCTAAATATTGTGGTTGGTTTTATTTTACCAACAGATAGCTTAGCTCCATAGCTTACTGAGCCTTGTAAAGCACTGTATTAAGTAACTGTTGATGTGCTTAAGTCTAAAATAGTTTATAGGTGGTTATTTTTCTCTGACAATGCTGGCTAAAGTTACCATTTCATCTACTGGAAATTCTTAAATAGCACCAACAACAGTGCACTAAGAATAACCAGAGTGACTGGGGGAGACTGGAGCAGTGACCCCGGGCCAGCCTGTTGCTGGGAAGGAATCCTATTGGACAGGAGTTATGCTGCTTGCAGGAGATTTACAGAGTTATTTGCTCATCTTTAGAATTTCTGGTAATATTTTATTATTATTGTTATTTCCCCAGAGAGCTGGGATTGATTTTGGAGGTAACACACAACTTTTAGACCACACAAACCTAACGAGAAGAGCCTGATGCTCTATCAGTTGTCAGAGGCAAGACAGCAGGGCCAAAAATCCTTCTGAAGCTCCACGTTTCTCACCTCAGTCATGTTCAGAAGGAGAAATAATTCCTCCAAAGCATCCAAATAACTCCACAAACTGGCAGTGTTGCTGCTGCTGCCTTTATCTCTGTGCCAAAGACTGGGATGCTCTGTCCATCCAGAGAGCATCTCATTATGTTCCCCCTTAGAACAGCACAAAACCTGAATATTTTTCCATGATAGATGTAACTGTGAAATGATGTAATTGCCCTATTTTTATACCAGGAACAAGTTACTTTTGTCTCACACCACACACTTCTAGTAGGAAAAGAATGAACATTGAGTTCCTTACATTAAGGAACTGGGCAAAACTGATTAATATTTACATATTTTTTTTGCAGAACAGTGTGACCAGAGTAGCACAGAGAGAAGATTTTCATTGATACTGGTATTACACACCTTATGGGTCTGAAAACCTTATAATGAAGGAACAGATGAGATCTAGAAGATCCTGAGATGTCTGGAGACAGAAGGAGAGTGATCCAGGCAGTTCAGATAAAGTTATTCCTTCAAAGGATTATTCTCAGGTCAGTCACAACCCAAAGCAACCTGCTGGGCTCTGGGGATTCCAGTAACAGGAGGGTGGAAAGCAAGACCTGCCTAACCTTTCTCTGTAGGTATATTTATTTTACAGCCTTGTTTTTCCACAGTTGCCACTGGGTGTAGCACCACAGCTGTCCTCCCTTGCTGGCAGGGTATTTTTATTCAGTTATCTCCAACCTAGCAGTTATTTTTTTTCCATCAGGGCTTAGTTTCCAATTCTCATACCTGACCCCCTGCAAAGAGGGTCCTCTTTTCACCTCTGAACTTCATCCTTTCAGCAGCTTTCAGAGATGCACCAGCTCCTGTGGGTTTGGACACTCCATTCAGTCTCTTGGACTAGGTTTCTTACTCTGAGATATGCCATGATCTCTGCTGGTCTGAGGCTTCATCATTGGCTTTTCAGATCAGTCATCCAAGGCACAGAATTTCATGGGATGCTACCTCTTAATTTTCCCTTAAATTAATGGAAATTAATTTAAATTAATTAATAATTTTCCCCTTAAATATCTGAAAAAGATCACATTTTCTGAGCTACTGGTGGAAGCTTCATTTGTGCTTGGGTATAATGCAAAGAATCAGTTTTCAGCTGCTCTCTCCAAGCAGAGTTTTCAGCCCTGTTGCTGGGTCATTGATCTGGACTGGCTCACACATTCTACAATTCCTATTATTCGACCCATTAGGAGCAGTTCTGAAGGAGTCTAAAGACTCACATTCCCCTTTCTACCCCAGAACAGCTTTTAAGACCTTAACCCTTTGTTGTCATTCCTTAAACCTCCCACTTGTGAATCAGCAGGTGGCACCTCACTGTCCTGCAGCACCAAAGTGATCATCAGAAGCAGGCACAGGAGCAGCCAGCTGAGCATCTGACCTGTGAGGAGAACAAACCTGCAGAAGAAAAATCTTGGTAAAAAGCAAAGCATGTCCCACGTGCAGAGGTTTCTGATGAACTGAAGACTGAACCTGGTGAGCAGCCAAGTGGCCCAGCAGAGGAAATAAGGGGCCAGAAAGCAGAGATGGATCCCAAGCCCTTATGGCCAACCAGCTTTCCTGAACACGACTCAGCAACAGCTTTTCCCCTAGGGAACTGGTGGCCACTCAACTGAAAGGTTCCAAACCAAACTCAAGAACAAACCTAATTATTCTCCTAAGGCTGGAGGAGGAAACAGCAGTCAGGAGGAGGAGTGTGCAGGTTTGGCCAGACTGAGGCACTGCACTCTGTGGCTAGCTTTCTTCCCAGAGCATGAGCTGGTTCCCAGCACCTTCCATCACCTGCCTCCACACGGGAGGTGGGAAACACATGGAGGTACCTAATAAGCAGGCAGACAAGAGAGGAAACTTTTGGCCTTGGGTTTTAAGAGCAGAGATGGGGGAAGAGTCCCAAAAGCAGCTCCAGAGCATCTCAGCAAAGGGATGGGTGTGTGGATGCCTGGAAAGCACCTGTTAGTGGAGATTAGCAAATCAATCTTTGAGGAGTACAGGAGATGAATAATCCCCCGTGACACAGACAATACTGGAGAGAGAAAATGGCATCCACAAAAATAATGTAAAATATAAATATAAACCTCGGGACCTCTAGACTGGAAAGCTTATTTTTAAGCAGTTATTTTTATGCATTCTATGTTTCCACTTAACGTTACAGATCTAATCACTTGCAGCTTAGCAAGGGGGTTGAAACCCACTTGCACACACCCAGATTTCCATACCCAGCCTGTCTCTGACTTCTCATCCTGGCTGATGAGCAACTGGGTGGCTTGTTCATGCCAAGGAAAGCTGCTCTTCTCTCCCTCACCCTACAGGTGCTCTCACGTGGCCCTGCTGCTGCTCAGCATGCACACTGAGAAACAGGCACCCAGCACAGCACTGGGGCAACAAAACAGTTGGTTTTCCAGCTGGATGTGCCTTCCCAAGCCTGGTTCTGAGCTCATTTCAACACAATTTATGTATCTGATAGTTGCTCTTGGATGGATAAAGTACCTGTGTGTAAACTTGGAGCTGCTCTCATTTTTATTAATTCAGAAATAACTGCAATTCTCAGACTTCTGGTAAAGTAAGAAGGAAAACTTCAGAAGTAAAGAGGAATTTTTTCCATCAGCCAAGATGACCTGCTGCTGTAAATAGGTGCATGCAATTTATCGGAAAAGGATATTACTGAAAAAAACCCCACATTTTTCCAACTGCTGCTGCTCCCTGTCCTTGCTCAAGCCTGCACTGAGTGTCTTCAGTCACTCCCTGAGCACACAGGGTCCAGGCCAAGGCAGCCTCCCCCAGCATCAGCTGAACTGGATCATCTTAAAGGTCTCCTCTAATGAAAAGTGGTGCTGCAATCCTATCTAAACCAACTTGGTTGTGTTTCAGCCCCTACCTGGAGCCCTGCAGTGGAACTTTTCCTTCCTCCTCCACAGAATGGCCAAGCTCTGCTCTGTGAAGCAGAGCAATGCCACACAAACCCTCCACACATCTCAATACAGACCCTCCCCAGGCTGCTCCAGCTGGCATTCCTTAGGTTGATTGGAGGCTGAGAGGTTATACTGCTTCTGGGAACTTAAAGCTGCTGGAGCATGAGCAGTAATCAGCTGCTTTAAAGGGGAAAATTCCCATAGGTCAAGAGTTTTACAAACAGCCAAAATCAGACATTTAGAAGTGTGACAATCTGGGGCTCACTTAGTTCAGGGGCAAGTCCAGAAACACAAGAGGGGTGTCACCAGTGGCTGAGCTTCATATGAACTGGAAAAAAGGATGCTACAGAGCAGAAATCACATGGGCAGGGCTCAAGGCAGTAAGGACTGAAGTGTTTTAACACTCTGCATAAATAAAGCACTGGCCAGAACGTTCCCCTTGCTAACCCTCCACTCTTAGCTGCAATAGGATTCCCCAATAAAGCAGCTCATTTACAAATCCTCTTTTGCTTCCCACTCTTGCCTGAAGAGGCAGAGCTGCTTCCACAGCAGCAGGGGTGGATTCTGTCACTCCAGAGCAAACTGCTGGGCAGCTGCTGCTGCTGCTTGGAGGGAGGAGAGGAGAGGGCTGAGAACTGAGCTGGGCTTCAGCTCAGGGCTTTTCCTCAGCAGGTGCAGGAACCTGATTTTCCACGACCCACCTGGCTCAGCAAAGGACCTGTCAAGAGTTTACTGCATTACACTGCAGGTGGCTGCCAATATTCCTTCCATCCAAGCCTCGTGTTGCTTACCTGCCAGTTTGAGGCCTTTTGAAACTATAGATGAGGGTTCCAGAAGCATTAGGATATGGAACACCTTGTGGGAAAGATTCTAGCAACAACAGCTCTGCCTTTCCCTGAGCCTTTCTGCTCTCCACTAACTATTCTCTTTCATAGGTGGAAAAAGCTCAGAGACCCAGTTCTCACCACACAGCAAATATTTTACACTCCACACAGGGAGATGAATCCATGTTCCTCCTGGAGCCAGCCCTGACAGCTCTTCCAATTAGGGAGCAATGGTCCTGCAGGAGATCTCTGATGAGTACAAGCAAGAGCTGCTCTGCTCTGCTGTGTTCAACAAGAAGCTTTGGGTGGGCAGCTTGTTCAGCCTGTTCTTCCAATAATCAGTGTGCCCAGGGCTGGAGTCCCTGGAGATGCAGCATTCATTACAAATTCACTCTGCAGCTTGACTTAGAATGTATTTGCATGTCTGCATCTAAAAAAGACTCTCGAGCCTTCCAAGAAGGGATTGTTTTTCTTCAGCACTGGGCATATTTCAGGTGCTGAAAGCTGTAGGAGTGCAAGTAAGAGGGTTTGCAGAGCAGATGTGAGCCCAGAGTTCATCCTCCCATTGAAAGCTGTGGTACAAGGAAAAAAAAAAACTGCATAGCAAAGTGCTACAGACTCAAGGGGTGTTTTGTGAGCAAGTGAAGAATGACTGTTACAGAGCTGGATCCCAAATTATCAGCTACTGACAGCTTGGTGAAACTACTTGGGGTTTTTTTCCCCTTATTTTTTGACTCAGTTGTCTTCAGAGTCCTTTAGAAACCCCACCAACCTCAACCCCAAATATGAAGAATTACCTTTTCAATAAAGCTTTCTACAAAATATTTTTTTTTCAGGTCTCAAAATTCCAGTAAAGGAGGTCAGAGACAAGGGCAAACACAGAAAAGCAGCCTTTGATTAGCTGTAATCTTTGGTATTTCAAAGCTCTTTGTGGAGCATTCATCCATCTCCCTGGCATGAGTGGGGCTGAGGAGCCCCCGAGCACTCAGGAAAATCCCCCCTGGAATGATTCATTATCCACAGCACTGCACAGCACCCCCATGGCTCTGACAATCCATCCTCATTAATTAAGCATTGATTGGCTTGGGTTTGGGTGTGTTTGGGGTTTTTTTTTCTTTGCATTTATGCAGCTTAATGTTATTTTAGATCTAAATACCTAGCAGAGCAGGAGTCCTCTTCACTGAGCCACGTCCCTCTCTGAGGTTCTGAAAGCCTCTGAGGGTCACAGAGGTTGTTTTGACTCTGCTCATGGAGTTATTCAGTTCTTTATGGTGAGGTGTAAGGTGTTAAGGCAGATGACTGTGTGTACAGATGGGATAGAGGGTTGGGTTCCTCAACAATATCCACTTCAGGAGTATTTTGTCAAGTATACATTGATTCTGTGATGTCACTTTCAGAATATTTGAGAAAAATAGTAATTAACAAAAAATAGAAAATCAAGTCATTTCTTCCAAGCATCCACTTCAACTTCTGGTCTGTTTTAAAGTTTAAAAACCAAGAAGAGCTCTCAGTGATGCAGGATCCAGCAGGTCTCAGCCTTCCCAGCAGAGCCTGTGGGTATCAGATGGGAGAAGGACTGGGCTCTGCAGGCTGTGTGTTGCTGAATTAAGGACAGTGTGTAAGGAACACATGAAAACTGAGGTGTGCATGTTGAAAAATACAGCTACACCCCATGTCTGTGGGGCTTAACAGATGAAAAATGCTTTGGAAAAAAACTTTAAGTTTCAGAGATAAAACTCCAGGTTACAGGTAGCCCATGGAACTAAAATTCAAACTTGCCTCTATAACCAGATCCAGTGAAGTTCTCTCCCTTCCCTTTCTCTCCCCACACTCAGGAATCATTTTCCTTTAGGCCAAGAAAAGGCAGCACTAATCATGAAACCACTAATTTTTGGAAGTGAAGGGCAGTGAGAAATGATGGCCTGGCAGCTCAGAGCCCAGGATGGAGGGGCTGGCACAGAACCCAGAGAACAGCTACTCACATTTGCACTTGCTTTGAAAGACTCAAATGGATGTGATATTTTATTTTTTTTCCCCCAGAAACAGCTCTTTTGTAGAAGTAATTCTTTGAAGGCATCAGGTGGCATGGAAATATATTTATTTTTCTACCTCCATCACCCACCTGCCAGCTCCTCAAGCATGCTGCTTTGCAGGACCTGAGCACCACTACAGCAGCAACTGCAACCAACCTCAAGTGTTCCAGCACCCTGAGCAGAGAGGGGGAGAAATCCCCTCCCACAGCACTGCAGAAGTGATAGGGTTGGGTTTTTTAATTAATTTTATTTTATTGGTACCTCACTTTGCTCCCAGTTGCAGCCAGGGCTCGTGTGAGTGAGATGACTGCTGAAATCAGCCTGAGATGCTGCAGGGAACTCAGGACCACAGCTTCTGGCTCCCCTCCCTGCAGCCCAGCCAGCCAAGCTCTGCCTCCCTTGACTTTCAGCAGCCTGGTGCTGGGGGGAACTGGGCCAAACTGGGATCTCCGCATCACAGCTGCAACAAAGCCGGGCAGCACTAATTACAACGAGTGCTAATTGGGTTTGAAATCCCTCAGGTAGCAGTCACAGCCCTCTTCCCAATACTCAGGGATGGGAAATAGTACTCTGTGCAGTAAATGTAGCTGCTGAAAGCTAGGAAGAGTCAGGCTTTTCTTGGCACTGCTCCCCATATGCCCTGCCTTCCACTTCCACAGCCATTCCAAGCCCCAGCTCCTGTACATATTGGTGCCTTTATGCTTCTGCAGTTGCAGCCTGTAAATAGAGAAGACTTTTAACCCAAAGGCTCAAACCAGAGCTTCCCCACACCCCCTCCCCAGCATTTTGAGGAGCAGAGGTCAGAGTGTTGCAGTGAAGTGACGCACTCGGTCTGATTTCTCCAGCAAGCAGCTTACAGCTCTGCGTCATTTGCCCAGTTGCCATTTGGTCATGCTGAGATTAAGAGCTGGGCTTACTGGTGAGCTTCTAGGCCAAATTACAACCCAGAGTGGGGGGAAAAAAAGGCTTCTGGGAGATCAGGAGCTGCAGCTGGGCTTTGATTTACTGCTGCCCAGTCGTGGCAAATGAGAAAACTTGGAAAAAAAGGGCAACTCTGGGATTGAGAGAAGCTGAGTAATTCACCTTTTCAGAGTAATTAACTATTTCAGAGTAATTCACCATTTCAGAGTAATTCACCATTTCAGAGTAATTCACCATTTCAGAGTAATTCACCATTTCAGAGTAATTAACCATTTCAGAGTAATTCACCATTCCAGATTAATTAACCATTTCAGAGTAATTCACCATTTCAGAGTAATTCATCATTTCAGAGTAATTCACCATTTCAGATTAACCATTTCAGAGTAATTCACCATTTCAGAGTAATTCACCATTTCAGAGTAATTATTTCAGATTAACCATTTCAGATTAATTCACCATTCCAGAGTAATTAACTATTTCAGAGCAATTCACCATTTCAGATCAACCATTTCAGACTAATTAACCATTTCAGAGTAATTCACCATTTCAAATTAACCATTTCAGATTCATTAACCATTTCAGAGTAATTCACCATCTCAAAGGTGCATCTTTCCAAGTGGAAGGGGGGAACCAGGGCTGTCTGTGAGCAGCAGCAGGGTGTTTAATAGGCAGAAAGCAGTGTGGCAGCAGAGTGGTATGCAGCTGGGGAGGAGGAGGGAGAAAAATCCAGCAGCAGCAGCAGCAGAAGTGCTCTGCAAAGCTGAGGAGTCAGCAGATTTTCTCCTACATCACTGCACTGCTCCAGCTCAGGTGGCACAGATGGCAGGATTTACACACACACCCCCCCCAGACAGCTCTTTCCTTGGGTGCCTCTCAGCTTTTCTTCCACTACAGGAGATGTTTGAACTGCACGAGGATCAAAAGTAATCTCACAAAACTGAATCTTGAAGTTTGCAGCACTGAGGGCAAGTGAAAAAAAAACAAAAAACAAAAACCTAAAAAAGAAACAACAAATAAATTATATAAATTTTATATAAAATAAATTATATATATAAAATATATATATATAGAAATAAAAAAAATATATAAAACAAACTCAAACTGGTCAGTTAAGGGCGTTTGCAACCATTTATTCAAGTTACAGTAACCATCTCCAAGCCCTGAGCTGATGGCAGCTCAGATATTCCACCTGGAGTTTGGGGAGCTCTGGAAATACCTACAAGCAGAATTGCAGATCAAATTCAGAAGAACTTTACCTTCTAGTTCAGCAGGTTCCAGCAACGCTGCAAATTCAGGGGAATGCCTGCAATTCTGATTTTATATTTATTTTGTTTAGAAGAGCCCAAATTGATTAGTATTTCCATGGCAGTGTGAGAAGGGCAGTGGATTCACTGGCATTTCCCTGGCAGAGCTGGTGCTATCTAAAGCATTTTCCATGTGCATCTGGGATGCTTTTATGGAACTGGAGACAGCTGGGTTTTCTTGTCAGGTGAAAATAAGAGCACTGCCTCAATAATGTATTTCCATGTGTGGCAAATCACTAGCACCAGAAGGCTTTGCTCAAACTAAACTGAGGGATTTTTCATGCCCACAGAGCCTCCTTCACTGGTGGAAAAATGAGAATTGACTCTGCAAACTTACACTTGGAAAGGTGGAAAGGGCCAGGACCCTGGTGCCCAATGCTGCTCGAGCTGCTCCCCACAGAGTTTCCAGGCCAGGCAGGCATTCTGCTGCTAAAGATTCATTATTAAACATCCATTAACAAACTTCTTTATAACTCTGAAAAAGACTGGATTTTTTTTTGCAGGCTGCAAACTCTTCAGGGACTCAGTGCTAGCAGGCCAGGGTGGGTATTTTTTTGGACACTTCACACATTATCTGCTGCTGGGCTTCACCCATGGCAGTTCATGGAGTGATGCAGGATTACAGACATTTAAATTCCATTTTCATTCAGATTCACACTGGAGTCTTCCAGATACTGTCCCCAGAAAAGCCACCACCAGGGTATGATGTGCACATAGCCTCACTTCAAAGGGGTTTCATTCTCAATCCAGCCTCCAAGGGCTGTAGAACTCCTCTGGTGCCAGACAGCAAGTGATGGGGCTGCTCAAGCAGAGTCACATCCTCCCAACTGAGGCAGTTTTTTCCTCCACCAGCAGCCCGAGTTCCCTTGGCACAGCTCATTTCTACAGCCAGCTTCTGCCTGTTCTTTGAAGCCCACACACTAAATGCACGTGCACAGCTCACTAATCATCACCTGCTCTAGTGGAGAGCAGTTCTTGGGGCATATCACTGAGGTCTGGACACATTAACACCTTAACACCAAGAAAAACGGATTTTCAGCCCTACAGGATCATTCACACGAAGATGGTTTTCTTTGGATTGTGCCTTGCTGCAAAACCTGCCAAGATCCTGCTAGTTGAGGTGGAAATGTCTCTGCAGAAATAAGTGCTCACTCCTAGAGGTCCTGCACATCTGCAGCAAAGCACCTCCTAAGCCTCCAGCCTCCAGAGCATGAATGAGTGTTGTAAGATTCGGAAGTAATTTAATCCAATTAGTGGCAATCCCAGACAGAGACAAATTACTGTTGCTGTCCAGTGTAGCTTTCCTTCTGCTGGAAGCCTCAAAGTGCTGACAGAACAAGAAATTTCATCCAGGTCTCTCCAGCCTGGTTTAGCATCCACAGCACCAGACCACCCGTGTCCCAGCTCTAGAAATGGGGAGCAACTGGGACCTCTCCTCGTACACTGGGGACAAGATTCATTTCCACACAAAATGCAGAGGTAAAAAAAAACACACACAAAAAAAAGGCATGATGCATTAATTATCAGACAGATAAAGGCTCTGTTTAAAGCTCTTTTGCAAGTAGAACCACTGAACAGTACCTCTGTGTAATGATATTTATATCCATCAGCAGGCCAATTCACAAACCTTCTGTCAGATAAGGAGGTTGAGCCTCACAGAAAAATGGATTTAGCCACGGATGCTCTAGAGTAAAGCAGATAAAGTTTAGTGTCTAAACTCACACAGATTTCGATGCTATTATGACACAAAGCACCCTGTGCCAATTTTCCAACCCCAGCACACACACTAAATGTCATTGTCTTTCTAAGAAGAAAGGATCTATCCTTGTTTCCTTTTCCACTGGCTGAGGAAGATTAAGAGTAATCTCACTAAATCCTCCCTCACCCCCACACGATACAGATTTTTGGACATTGCTGTGTCATTCAGAATATCATATTCACTAACACAGAAACTCCTGCTTTATTCATCCCTCCAGAGCAACCCCTTTGCCACATCCCTTTTTTTTTTTGCCACCTGGTGACCAGCTGAAATCTGGCATTGAGCCCCAGGGTGGCAAGACTCACCACATTTTTCTTTCAAGAGTTAGACACATCCAGCAGGGCCAGCAGCCAGCTGAGAGATGTTTCCTTCCTGCTTTGGCTTGCAGGACAGAAAGACAAATGAAGTTTGCCAAGTTGGCTTCACTTCCCTGCTCCCCTCTGCTCTGCCCCACCTCCCCTTCCAAAAACCCAAAAGAAGAACAAATCAAGCTGAGTCCCCAAACATAACAAACAGGTGTGGAAAAAAGCACTACAGAAAAACCTTTTTTTTTTTTTTTTTTTTGGGGCTGCACAGCCATGAATTCTGATTTCTGCAGGGAGCTTGACCAAGACAAAAGCTGCTGGAAAGACGTTCAGATGATGTTTAGATCTGATGGGGATTCACCCACTGCACTGTGACCTGTCAGAGGTGGTGGCAGAAGGGATTCTGGTGCCAAACACCATGTCGTGCCTGAAGCTGCTGGGGACTGGTCAAAACCACAGCAGAGTCTTGCTGAGAGTTTGGATTAATGCTGCTAAGGAGAAGCCAAAGAGGCCAACCCCTCTGATCCACAGTAGGCTTGCTGAAGCTGCTCTATCCCAGGAACACCACACAACTACTTCTGGGATTTGGTACCCAGAAAACAGCAAGAGATAGTTATTTCCCATAAAGGCTCATTAGTTGTTCCCTGCAGATTTGCTTTCAAGGCAGTGGAGCATTTCCCTTTGGATGGGCTTCTGAAAGGAGCAATGAGATGGGATGCTGAAAACAGAGCTGCTCCTTCTCCAGAGGAACGTGCCCAGCTGGACCAGGGCAGCTGGGGAAGTGCAGAGAGCATCACCCAGCTGCATTCAGCCCAGCAGTGCCTCAAACCCTGACATCCTTGGAGGCAGTGCCTGGGAACACCACGGCAGGCTCAGCCTCTGCTGGGGTGGGCAGAGAGGTCATGGACAGGGCTGGAAACCCCAGCTCACACACACACTGGCTGCAGGCATCCCAGAGGAGGCTGAAGCTCAGCAGGGAGTCTTTTTTTCTCCCTCATTTCCAGCAAGGAACCCCCACCAGCTGAGAAGCCCCAGTGACAACCTCAGCTGCAGAGTCCACCCAGCACAAACACCCCGTTCAAAAGGCAGAGGCTGCACCTGATCCATACACAGTGCAGCAAAAACACTTCCTTACAATTACTATTTTTGAATAAAAACAGCAAGCTTAGATGCAAAGTGCAAGACAGAGCAAGTGTTTCAGAGCAAGGGTCAAATCCTGCCTCCTGGACACCATCACCAGGGTGTGTTTCACCAGTTCCCAAGTGGCCAGAAGCTGCAGTCCTTATTTTAACAAGTGGAGTGTTGCTCTGAGTAATGATAGCACCATTTCTCCCTGGCTCTAATTAGAAAATAATTAGTAGAAGAATCCTAATGCAAGGACAGTGGCACTGCACTGCTGCTGATTTCTGTTAATTGGAGCCTGGCTCCCAGACAATCCACTCCCCTTAACAACAAAAAAAAAAGGCCCAGCACTGCAGAGCCATTTCTAATCATGTCATTCAGCATCCTACAAAATAAATTCTGATGATTTAATTGGAAATGATGGTTTTAATAGGAAGCTGTTTTTGCAATTTCCATTAAAACCCAATGTCCCTTTTGCTTTATCTAAGCCAGGCCTCTTGCTAATGGTGTTCTCTTGGATTACTGTCTTTTTATCAGTTATATTTTTATGAGACTCACAGGACCCAATTTGATGTTCCCAGGTATTTCAAACAGAACACACTGTACATTGCTCAAAAGTAATATTACTCGAAATGGGGAGAGATGCACTGGGTTCTATTTTTCTTTTTTTAGGGAATCAGAAGATTCAGATTCTCTGAATCTAATCTAAACTTTTAAAAGTTGTTGAATAACGTGAAACACAAGAGCCATTTAATGGAAAACACTGTTCAGATTCCAAATAGTGTGTCTCAACAAAACCCCCATTCTCTGCTCTTATTCCCCAGAGAACACCAAAACTCAACCAGTGTTTTGTGTGGCCCCTGCCCCAGCAGGAACAACCCTTAGGGACACCCTCTACCTTCTGATGGGCACATTTGGATATTTATCATTTAAATCCAAGCTGGTTTCCTGGCACAGGGTGGTGGCCAAGTGACAGATCCCTGTTGTTGCTGCAGCTGAACCTTTGCAGGACATCTGTGAAGAGGGAGTTTCTTTTCCCAGTGTGATGGAGACCAGTTAAACCACCAAGTACCACAGGTAGGAGCATCCTGTGCAGAAAGGAAAGAGTTAACTGCCCAAAAGCTGTGTGAGTAGGAAAATCACCTCCCATCTGTCATCTGTCCTGCACTGACAAGTGTTTTGTGGCTGGAACACTCAATTTTCTGACCACTCCCCACTGGTCCCAGAAGTCTCATCCCTCTCTGATGAGCTCCAAGCAGCTCCAGCAGGTTCTGAGCTGACAGTGCTCGTGGCACAACCACTCCAGCATCTCCAGGTGTGACAGCCAGTGAGAAATAATCCTGCACAGACCTGCTCACGTGGCCCTGCTGCACTGAGACATCCCCCTGAGTTCACCAGCACCCACACAAACCAATCCCCCCCAGCCAGGTCCAGAGCACAGGCCCTGCAGTTTCACATCCTCGTGGGTATTTCCCCTCATGGCTTTGTCACTGAGTTCCAGTTTCATTCCTTCCCCAGTGCTAATATTTGCTTTCACAGACTATTTCAAGCAGCAGTGCAGCAAGTGTCTGGTTGCCCAAGCTTCCATTCAGCTGCTTGCAGCAGGTATTTTGACTCCTCTTATAGGAAATCAAGAACTAAAGGGCAAAAAAATCATCCCTTATGCTAAAGACATCTGAATTTGCTGCACTTTCTGCCTTGGTAACAGTTTGTGTTTTGCTTTTTAGGAAGAAAATGGGTGTTGTTGTGGATTAGCTTGAGAAGAGCAGCAGGACTTGTGTCTGTGCTGCCACATCTGCCCTCAGCCATCTGGCACCTTGGCATGGTCCTTGGCTCCTCAGCTCCTGGGGCAGCTGCTGCCTTTGCTTTGGCCAGCAAGCACAAGGCTGCACTGCAGTTCAGGTCCCAGGCATGCTCCTAATAAAAATAATCCTAATTCCACTCCTCAGAGTGTGGTACCATGACTCAGGCATCTCCCAGCAGCCTCCAGCTGCCTGCTAAGGGACTGGGCAGAGCCAGAACCCTTTGCCATCCTAGGCTTCGTGCAGGAAAAGATGCCAAACTTGGAATGCTGCTCAGTACTTAACTGAAATACCAGCGACAAAATTGCTTTAGAAGATGCATGGCTGGCTTCCTATTTATCTTTCTTTTTTATTAAAAACCCGACTAATAAAATAAAAGGCAGCTGTAAGAGACTTGCAGCCTGGTGGAGGATGCTGGATGCCAGTGCTCCTGCCCAAACCAATGAGCTCTTTGGAAGAGAATCCCAGATGTCAGCAAAAACTCAGTTGCCCAAGCACAAGTGAGAAAGCAGTTTTGTTTTTTTGCAGGCTGCACTAAAACCAAACCAAGGATGAAGAGGCAGAAAAGACAACAACAAGAGAGACAAAAACGAGGTGGAGAGGATGGAGGAAAAAGATGACAACAGATAAAAGAGAAAGAAGAGTGCAGGGGAAAATTTGAGGCTGTGATAAAGTTTCACATGCTGGAGGCACAGTAAAATTTGGGAAGCACGAGGAAAAAATGAAGAGTGCTGGATGCTTTGCACTTTCCTCTGTCCCCTGGGTGTTGTTTACATGGATATCTTTGTAAGGAGAGCTGAAGCAGCAGGTTCCAGGCAGCAGGTTCCAGCTGTGACCTGCTGCTGAGGCAATGAGAGAGCAGGGCAAGGGCTGCCTGCCAGCTGCTGCTCCTGTGATAAGGCAAAGCCTCACCCTGGCCCTGTTACCTAACCCTGTGGCATCTGGGTCAGGCACTGTCATCTCAGCACCACCCCGCTCAGCACCCTCTGCTTGATTTCATCCCAGCTTAGTAAATAGCCCAGATGTTTAGCACACATCCCAGGGGAGGGAACCACGTGCCTAAGACTGGGCAGTGAGAGTGTGGGGCTGGGTTGATCCTGATCCTGTGCCATTTGACTCCTTTCTGAGCCTTCCTAGCTGCATCTAAACTCTAAACCCAAATGAAATTACACTGCAACTCATTATAGGCTTGAGAGTTTAATTATTTGAGCCATCCCCTGTACTCTGGCAGCTTAGCTGTTGAGCCTCCTCTGCTGGAGCCATCCTTGGGATCTCTCCAGTGCAGGATTGGTGGTGATCAGCATCATTAAACCAAGTTATATAAACAGCAAATCACCCCCCCCCCCCCAAAAAAAATTGCTTTTCAAATTGCCTTGCTTCTGTGGATGCAGGGGGAAGAAAGGGCTGTTGTATTTTGGGGCTGTTTCTAGGAAAGGAGAAAGCTGGGTAGCAGAGCTGAGCCCCCTGCAATCCCCTGCCAGGTTCCTGCCTCCCGTGCCCCTCAGCTCTGCCCTGCACTTTGGATGGGGGTGGCCAGAGGGTTGAGTGTGTAACACACACATATATAAGTGAAGTGCTCATCAGGTAAGGAAAGAAAAGTCATTTCTGAATGTTAATATCTTAGAAACTGCCACCTGAGGAGATAGATACTCACTCTCCACCCCAGGAGATAAAATTCACAGCTACAGTTTCATCCTGAGGAAAGGGGAGAACAGAGACCACCTGTAACCTGCCAATAGGAACCAGGGGTGGTGGTAGAAATCAAGAACAAAGTTGGGATTTTAAACCCACTGAATATAATCTGCTTTTTGGAGGTCAGTTCTTAATCATGGGCTCATTTGCTAGGGAAATAAAAGACTGAAAGTAAGCAACTTAGGGAAAAAAGGAGCTGAAGATGAGTAAATGAGAGTTTCAAACAGCCCCAGTAGCTACTCCAGGTCACTCGAGTGACAAGTGGGGTTTGGTTTCTGCACCCCAGGGCTGTGGAGAAACATGAATCCCAAGAAACAGCTAAAGAACCAGCAAAGCCCAGAGCAGAGAGCAGCAAACACTCTGCACAACCATAAATATTTGATTGAGGCAGAACTGCTGCTTCATTCAGGAAATGATTTGATACCATCAAGGGCTGAATAAGAGTTGGAAAGCAGAGAAGGGACAGGGCAAGCCAAATAATTACTCTAATTGTCAGAATCAGTTCACTTCAGCCAGACCAGTGGCTGCTGCCCTGAACTCTGAGAACTCCTGGGCTGATCTGCACACTGACTAATTCAGCACTGGGAAGGGTTGTGAGGAATTTCATCTGCTGCTGAGAGCCCTGCCAGGCTGCTAGGGGCTGGCCAAGCAGGTTGGGGAGCCTCATTTCTGTGGGACAAAGCTTTGTCTCCCTTGTTTTAACATCCTCCAGCTTTACTGATTTCTCAGTGATCACTCTATGACCAGCTCCAGTCATTCTGGATATCTTGTTCTTGCTTCATTTATCTTCCACTCAGCCCATTCTGTTAGCAAAGGTGTCTCAGTTTTACCTGTTGCCCTGTCCCTCTACAAGAAAGTTTTTCCTGAGGGCTCTGGTGGAGCAAGTTCCATGTTCTGCTGCTGGAAAGGTTTTCCTTGGAGTTTGTTTGCTGTGTGAAAATCAAAATTGGTGCAAAATTGCAATGCACCAGTGAGCATCAAACTGCTTCCCTGCAGCAGGGCACGGGGCCTGGCTGATGGGTTTGTTCTGTTGGACTCATTGGTGAGTTTTTCTGTGCATTCCCTGCTTCAGCATCCACACTTGTTCCCATTTCACCACCTCCTGTGGACAGAGGAATTGCCAGGACAGGTGTTCTGTGAACGGGGATTTTTAGCAGCACTTTGCAGGCTGCACCTCTCCCCTGGCCATGGCTTTGGAGACAAAGGAGAGAGGGATGGTCCTCACTGCCTGAGCTGGTCACTGCCAGAAAATCCATGATGATTCCACACCTTTTCAGCTTTTTTCTTCTCAGTTTGGCAAGCTGAATTTCTAATCAAACTCTTGACTACAGGGAGGGAAGGTTAAGGAACTGAAGTGGTGAGGAATTTCCTGGGGCATTTAATCCCCTTGCAGCAGGAGATGATTAAGCTCTCAGTGCCTGAAGAGAAGTATTACCAACATTGCCTGGGAAGGTGGGGATTAGCCCATAATGATCACAGCACTCCCCAGCAAATGAAGAGCTTCTGTGACAAGAAAACACAGCAGCTTGCCATGGTGGTGTTTGCATGGTCAGGATCACACAGAGCATAAATCACTGCAGTGAACCTGGATGCTTTTGGAGTTTCCATAGGAATTCAAGTGGTAATATCAGTGTTACTAAAGCAAGATGTTTCTCAAGGCTTTAAGTAGCCAAAATGCTGTACAGCCTGGAACTGGAGACCCAAACACAGCCCTGGTGTCACCTTCATGAAGCTCAACAGCTCTGTTTGCAATCACCAAGGTGTTAAGAGAGATGGAAGGTGAAATTCATGGGCTGTGTTTGTTGTGGAATCATCTCTGGGAGCACAGCATCATGTGCTGGGCAGCTTGCAACAGCTCCTGCTCAGCAGGCTGCCCTCTGAGAGGCATTGGAGTTGATTAAAAAGCAGCAGAAATACCCAATATTGCCACTCTCAGACTTTTAAAGGCACACAGAAGTTGGAGCTTCCACCAGTTTCAGAAAATGTTGTTTGTATTTTCAATGTAGAAGGAAAGGAAGAAGCTCTCCTTGTCTGGGGAGATGCTGTTCCAGTTTCTGGCCACTTGAAATCAGCCTCGTTCACCCTGCTGCTTTCCATCAGCTCAAGACCTCTCCAGGGTGAGAAGTTTCTAATAAATGACCAAGATCAAGTGCAGAGGAAGGGGAATTCACCTCACAGCCACACAGGCTGGGGAGCACACCTACACCTGGATGCATCACCACACAGCCCCTCCCAACTGCAATGAAACACTCCTCAGTGAAGGCTGGCCCTGCAGAGCCAGCCCCTGCAGAGCAGAAGGAGGGGGATGTGAACTTATCACCTATTAAACCAGCCCGAGGTGCAGCAGCCCTTCCAGCTTCATGCTCAGAACCAGGCTGAAGGGCAACGTGTCTATAAATCAGATTTCCAAAGGTTTACAGGATTTGGGAGCAAGATTTTTCCTTGTTAAAGACCAACGAGTTAACAGGTGGCCCCAGCAGGATGATCTGCACCACAGGTAAATTCTGGGGTGGGAAGGAGCTTCCCTTCCATCCTCACCCATCTCTTCCACATCCCTTTTCTGTGGCAGGCTGCAACAGGAGCAGGCAGGATTTTGTGGATCCCTGGCTGACCATTTTTTGCTTAGACAAGACAAATTGAAAACTTAAATGGCTGTTTCCCTATTCTCTCAGCATAAAACACTAAATTTACCTTTTGATTTCTGTGAGGCCAGTATTAAGATAACTGACAGAGGATGAATGAGATTCTAGAAATTACAGTTATTTTAAGCAATCAAGCAGCTGGAGGGACCAAGACTTTCATCTGCCTCTTGCATTCTAGAGTTAAAAAGAAAAGCTACAACAGCACTCCCCAAAAGAGCCTCCAGATGAGGAATTGCTCTGAAATCCAAGTGAATACAGAGGGCAAGAAAGCAGCTCAGCAACATCACCATGGTGCCTTATCCACCCTCAAGTCAAAGCTTGGAATTTCCCCACTCCAGTTCTTTGGGGTTTAGACAAAACCAGAGCAACCAAGAGGCAGTAAATGGAGTTTCCTGCTAAATCCAGCCCAGGAAATGCAGGAATCCCAGTCACCACAAACCCACCCCTCACTGGATTCCCAGCACAAAGCAAGAGGAACATTTGCTTTTTAGGACAAATAAGTGCCAGCCCTGCTGAAGCCTGCCCAGGAAAGGCAGATAACCCCCCTGATGGAAAGGAACTGGGAAGGCATCTGTGCTACTGCTCTGTATTCTCTCCTAATTAATGATTTCAGCCTAGAACTGGGTGAATTACAAGAAAAGGAATTTGGCCTTGTTCAAGGCAATTCATGTGTTCGGGTAAAGCCTGAGCAAGAATTCCAGACAGCACAAAAAGCAGAGAACAGCCCAGGTGACCTCCAGAAAGTGACCTCCAGGAATTATCTGCTCCAACCTTTCAAGGGAAACGGAGCCTGGATGGGAACAAAAGCAATAAACTCTCAGAAAAATTGCCAGTTAACTATTTGTAGAAGGGAAAACTTCAGATTTTCATTCAGGCAAAAAGCTGAAAAGCCAATAAAACCCATCAAATACCTAAAGCAAAGTGGAATAAAAAGATCTTCAACCAGAATCAGAGGCTTGCAGCGAGTTGTCATCAGAACAGGACCTTTTGCCAGGCCCTGGAGATATCAGTGAGCTAAAGGACCTGAGTTTAACCCCTGCTGTTTTCAGCAGCATATCTGGGTGCAGTTCTGCCCCTGCAGCATGTTTGATAAGCACGTGTGCACAGCCTGCCACTCATGGAACTTGACTCATCTCCTCAACTCAAACCTGACTGTGGAAAAGTTTGTACCTGCTTTTTCCTGCTGAAGGGGCACCACCTGCCCCTGCACCATCTGCATGCCAGAAAATACAGAGCAGGGGAGATTATTCACATCAGGTGGTTCACAGGGGGATGCCTAGGAAGCTTCCACTCTGCTCATGCACCAATCTGATGGCAAAGCTTTGGGTTTTATCAAGCACCCTTTCTGTGTTTTTCCAGAGGAAGAGGAGAAAAAAATAAATCTGTCTTTGCAATGATGGAAAAAAGTGTGGCCAGTGATTATTAAACTGAAATGACAAGCTTGTTATCTTGCTGAAATTGATGCAGTTAACTGACCACTCGAGCTTTTTTCAAACACAAAGCCCTTTGCCATAGGATGGGGATTCTCACTTGTCAGAAAGAAGTTTTCATTCTGCCTTCTCTAGAAATAAGTGGCCCTGGCCAGCCTCTGCTGTGACAAAACATTCCACTCATCCCATGTTCTGAGTGCAGGCTCTCAGTGGGCAGGCTGAAAATGCAACAAAGCCTTTAAATTATCACTGTGGCAAGCTGGAGGACCCTAGGAACTTTAAATTGCTGCTAAAGGATGATGTCCTTGGCCTGGCAGCAGCTGACCAGTGCACAGCATCTGTTTACTGGCATCCAGGACTTCCAGCTTTGATCTGCTGCAACTTCCCAGCTTCCTTTCCATTAAATTCTAACCATAAAAAGGAATTTCCCTGCACATTACCCAGTTCTGAGAAATAAAAGCCCTCCCAGCTGCCCGCTCATTAACAAGCCCTGCTTTTTCTAGGAAGGTAAAATCACAATTATTTCCAAGGAAAGGCAGGAAATGCAGCTCTGCTTTGTGGTTCCATCACCCCAAAACACAGCCCAAAACAGGGGTGGCTGTGGAAGGCTTTCCTACTCACTTTGCTTCTGACAGCCTATTAATTAGTGGCCTATTAGAAATAGGCTGCTGCTCTGGGATTTTTCAAGCAGGCAAATTCTTTTGAAAACTGCCCTTTAAATCATGAGCCCTGGACTTGCTTGCAGATAATTCTCCCTGGTTAACAGCCTCAGCCCAAGGCCAAGCACTGTCAGTGGCCAGGGTGGGACAGAAGGATGCCAGTCCAGAGCTCACATCCTCCAGAGCAGGAGGAAAGCAGAAAGTGACAGAAAGCAGCAGTCACTGAGTTTCTGCCCAGTTTTTATCACAGCAACAACACAATCTACAGCAGCACCTGGGCCCTGCAAAGATCAGACACCAGCCCACTGCAGAGATGTCAAAAACACTTGGAAGTCTGAAAAAAGCCCAGGTGCCAGCACAGCAAACACCAGCACTGGGGGGTGAGCAGGTCCTGCAGCAGAGCAGCTCTGCAGCCATGCATTTCTTGGGCTCTTGTGCAAGATGTAAGCACAGGGTCATCACCCTACACCTCCAGAGGTGCCTCCCCCCTCAGCCCCGTGCGTGGGAAAGGCTCTGTTATTGGAAGGCTCCCTGGCACTTAGGTTGCTGAACAGCCCATTTAGTTGTTGCTACGCTACAGAGTAAATATTTTTTGCCATTTGGTTTGTTTAATCACAAACAAAAAGCGATGGGGAAGTAATTTTCTGTCTGATTTACTACAGGGAAAAACCTCTCCTTGAAGCAAGAGCAGCTTGGCTTCATGGGTAATTCCTAGAAGTTAAGCATGGAATATTCTGTCTGATGCCAAGCTTCAGGATTACCTTAAGGCAATACACATAGATCAGGGAGGTGATGAAAATTCAGCAGGAGCCCTTCCCATCCTAGGCAAGCAAAGAGAGATTTTTCCCCAGTGCCTTGTGCCTGGAAAGGCAGCAGCAGGCATGGGAGCTGCAGGCAGGGCGCTGCACCAGCACAACCCCAGCAACACCAGCACCCCACTGGGACTGCAGGGCAGAGCATCCCAGCAGCACTGGCCACTTCCACCACAGCCTCCCCACTGGATGAGTTTGCCAGGAAACTGGTGGGGCTCAGGTGCTGGGCTGGATGGCAGAGGGGTTACTGGTTTTGTGCTGGCTTTGCTTGGGAATGGATTTGGAGGCAGGGCTTGGCTGACTCTTCCCCTGGGGGAGAAGCATCATGCCCTGTGCTGCACACACCATGCTGCTCCTTATGGAGGGGCTTTGCAGACAGGATCTCATCCACCACGGAGCATTTTCAGTGCATGACATCAGCACATTCAGCTTGCTCTTTGGTCACTAGGAAAGTCACTGGGCTTTTCAGTTTGAAGGCAGAGCAGGGAGGAGAAAGCATTTAATGACTTCATCAACTCCAGTGTTGCAGGGGGAAAAGAAAGTGGAAAGAGTTCAACACACCCTGAAGTGCTTGTGTATTGAAAACTGGAATTACAAGTCAACAGCAAATGTTTCTGGGAAATCAGAATTTAGCCCAGAAAGAAAAAAAAAAGGCAATTATCTATCTCAGATCCCACTTAATATATCAAATAGTGTCACACTGACCCAAAGCCACAGCAAGGAATTTGACCCACGGTAACTATGGAAGAGAATCCACAGATGTCCTTGATAAATGAAAACTCAGACGTGGACAACAGCTATTAAAAATAATTAATGGTAACTGGTGCTTAGTGATTTGGGGATGAAGGAAGAAAATTAAATGGATTTCAAGAAGTCATTACTCAGAAATTAAGTGCTATTTTTTCCCCCAAGCATCACAATAAATGGATATGTTAGAGCTGATAGAATTAAATAGTCTTTAGCCACAGAAACTCTACCTCTTGCCACGCCACACCTACACTTAAGCACAAAGAATATGCAGCTTCTGTAAAGAGATCTTGTTGATACAAGAACTTGCTTTTTCCACATAATTCTCCCGAGGTCCTGATTCTTCACTGAGAGACAGAAACACTCCTTCATTTGTTTTGTGTATTTTTATGTATGCACATTATGTGCAAATATTTGTATTAACTTAGAGGGAGCAGGAAGAGAAATAAAGAGCTTTTCAAAGCATGTCTGCCGAGGTTGGCTCAGTTAATATTTGCTTGGTAACAGCCATAGAATTTATACACAGTAAGCACGTTAGAATATTTAATTTGATCTTCTGTGTATCAGAGGACTGGGCTGCTGTCACTCACCCATTGTACTCAATCATACACTTGCTTTGACTAATCCAGAGTTCAGCTAATACACATTCTTCTCCTGGGGTAATAGATCCTCAGCTTTTGAGTATCTTCCGTGCCCTTGGCAATTTGTTCCAGAATATAATCAATAAAGTGCATTAAAACGTGCCCAGTCTCTAATTTCAATTTGTGCCTTCAGCTTCCAGTGCAGTGCTACATATTCTCTGGCAGATTAAAAAGCCCTTTAAGTACAGAAATTCTCCCTGAAAGAGAAAGTGACTGTATTTAAATCACCACTCCATCCTTTTTATAAGCTCAATAGAAGATGTCAAAGCATTTTAGCCTAGCTCTAGATAATTTCTACAGTCTTACCCTCTCCATTTTAAGCACATTTCCAAGTGCAATAAAACCTGCAGCAGCAGCAATAAAACACTGTCAGCTCAGTCCCCCTTTGGCAAGTTGCAGGGTGAGAGAAGCAGGTTGGTTGGCAGGGGGAGCCCAGAGCGAGGGCAGGAGCACTGCTTGGCAGGGCAATCATGCTACAAGAAGCAGAAATGAAGTGCCCATGAGCCCTGGGAGCCCAGCAGCCCTGGCCACTGCT
The DNA here is from genome assembly GCA_013401355.1 of Ceyx cyanopectus. Classification (NCBI taxonomy): domain Eukaryota; kingdom Metazoa; phylum Chordata; class Aves; order Coraciiformes; family Alcedinidae; genus Ceyx; species Ceyx cyanopectus. Next base: position 31,048 of record VYZU01076536.1, read on the forward strand.
CTGCCCGGGCTCTGTTACTGACTTGCAGAGCCCCTGTGGATTGGGAAATGAAAGGGCAGCTTGACTGGCAGGGTATCACAAATCCCTCCAGTCCCATCGGGATCATTCGCTACCCAGAAAGTTACTCTGGGGATGGCCTCTGGAATCGACCCTTTACTGATGCCCCCAGCCCCTGGGATCTGAGCCGGGCAGCAGCCCTGGCAGAGCTGGGGGAAGCTGCTGGGGTCTGTTTGGCAGCAAGAAGCCTTTTCCTACTGTGAGGTGCACACAGCTCCCTGTGCTGCTGGCAAAGCAAACGCCCTCTGGCACCCAGTAAACTGCAGGATTTGAGTCCCCTGCCCTTCCTTGGCAAAAAGGAAAAGTGAAACCAAACTTCAGCCCAGAGGAGCCCTTTCCTGAGAACACTGCAGCAGCTCCATGGATTTGCTTTACAGCTTTCTCATCATTCAGTTATTTTGGGGCAGGACCAGTAAATCTGAGGGGAAAAGGTGCCCCCTGATGTCAGCAACATGACCTCTGGTTACAGACATTGCTGGTCTGCTTTAGAACTCACAGCCTCCTTCCAAAAAAAAAAAAAAACAAAACAAACCAAAAACCAAACTTTAAGACTTCTTAAAAATCCCTAATAATTATCCATGTAAAAAAATCTGTTTATTCTCTCTACATCCTTCCACTGGGTCCTCCCAGCACTACTACAGGCTCCAAGGGAGCCAAGGCTGGTGAAGGCTTTTTTACTCATTTAATAGACTCCCCAAGTGTTTTCAAAGCAAGGAGAAGCTTTTAAAGACACTGCTCACCCCATAAATCAGGTGCAAGCAGACACTGCTGGAGCTGCCCTTAAGCCCTGTCAGCAGCTCTGAAGTTCTGTGGGAGAAATTTCCAAAGTTTGTTCTCCCTTTCACAAGCTTTTTTTTTTAATCTCTGATTTATTCAAGACCCACAGGAGGAATAAAGAGAACAGAACCCCCACGTGTGGGGATCCAAAGCTCAGCCCAGTGGGAGACAGCGAGGTCAGAAGGAGCCATTAGCTGAGATCTTCAATCCAGGGTGAATTCCAGTCACTCCCAAAGATGCTGCACAACCTGTGCTGATAAAAAGCCAAGATTTGGACTCCATAAAGGGACAGGCAGCCAGTGAATCTCCACAGCTCTCAACCTGAGTCTTCTGATCTCACCTGCTGCAGCAGAAATGAGCAGCTCTCCAGTGCATTGCCTACAGCACACATCTGCCCAACCTCACCTCCACCAGAGCCCAGCTTTCTTCTGGGGCACCCAAGGTTACCATGATGAAAATAACGTTGTTTTCATGTCCATACATTCAGTGTTTTTCTAATTAGAATTTATGTCAATCACCAGTTTGAGCAATTAACACTGGATTTTACCAGAAGGGAGTTAAAAAAATCTGATCTCAGCCAGAAAAAGCCAAGTCCTGAGCAGCCTTTCAGCCCCATCTAAAGCCCAACAGGAGGGAACAAAAAGCTCTCTTGACTTCACCCCTTGAGGGGATTTACACAGTCCAGCCTGCAAGCAATAGATCTGCTCAGCAAGGACAAGGCTACAGCTCTGCCATGGATGATGGAGGGGGGATTCAGATCTATAACTGGCATAAATTTGGGTTAAAAATATCCTTTCGAGGAGAAAATCAGCCTGGGAAGTTCTCAGGTGTTACTGGCTCTTAGGAGCTGCCAGTTGCAAATGCCAAGCACCCAGAACTGCTCCTGTCTCCCAGAGCTGCTGCTGTAACCCTGCTGGTGGCACTGGCAGTCAGAGGCAATCTTTTGGGGAGGAGGAATGCAGGATGAATGTTTTCCACCCCTTGGGAAGATGAGATATCCCTGGCCCTGCTGACATCAGAAGCAAGCTGTTATCTCCAAGAATGATACAGCTCTGGGCAGATGCAAACACAACTGCCTGCAATTGCACTGAGCAAATAGCTCATTTGTCATCTGCTAATTGCCTAAGGAGCAGCAGTGTTCTAAGTGTTAAGGAGCAGGGGGTTTTATTGTTTTCAGAGCCTCACTTTTTGCAGCTTTCCCACCCCATTCTCATTGGAATTTTGATAGTGTTCTCAGCTTGGGTGGACACTTTGAGCTCTCACTTTCCATTGCTCCTTCAGTGAACACAGGTCCCATGTTTTCCATTAGAAGGCTCAGTTGCAGACAAGTAGCTGAGCAATGAGTCTCATTTCAGAGCAGATCTCAAAGAGAGTGGCTTTATTTACACAGATTAAAGGTAACAAGACTTGCTCAGCTGTATATTTTAATTGACATTTTTCACTCTGAAGATTTATTTCTGCATTCCTGGTATTTTCTCATTGGAGTTCACCTTTAACTGAAGCTTAATTCACAGAATATATAACCCCAGTGAACACCAAATTTTTTCATTCATTTTGAAATACTTTTTAGCTCTTTTGCCCTGATTCATTTTAATCAGCAGGCAGCAGAATAGATTCCTGGCAGCATAGTTGTTCTGCCCTCCCAGTTAGCAGAAACACCTGGGAGTGAACTGGGAATATATTGATTTTTCCACATAGCTGCTGGCTACAGATCCATATGCATAATACAACATGGAATCTCTGGCTTTTATCAAAATATGAAAGAAAAAATGAAATTGAAGCAGCAATATATGCAGAAAATATTAAATTAATGGACACTTAGTTCAGTCCCTTGGCACAGGTATTGAAAGAACAGAACACACCAGCTTGGTTTGCCAAGCTCAGCCTTTGCTGCCTCTCATTCTTACAGCTCCCTCTGCTTGGACAGGAATGTCCTCATCATATTCCAGCCTAACCCTCAAGTGAAGCTGTTCAGTCAGGAGCCAGTGGCTTTCTAACCTTCTGCTGTTTATACAGCAGCTCTGCAAGTGCTGAAAAATGCATTTTCACATAAGCTCAGTCCAGTCCAAGACCACACCTCAGATCAGGCAGAACTGCTGTTCAGGATCCTCACACACTGATATCCTCCAGCTCTCCTTCCCAGAGAGGAGTGCAGGGCCAGGGCAATCCAGCAGCACTCAGAACAGGCAAAACAAACGAGGGAAACCAAGACTTTTCCACACTTCTCTTATGTCCTAAGCAATCCTTCCCAGTAGAGGAGTATTAGGAAGAATAGAAAATCACACTTCAAGCCTTGATCTCAGTGCTACTTTGAGCCTGTGCAGCAACATCCCTCTCCATTCTTTTATAGCTACCAAGCATGACACTCAGACCCAGGTTTTTTTCATGCCCCTAAGTGGCTAAAACCCTGCCTGGTGCCACGAGGATTTACATCTTCACTGGGTGCCTGGAGAGCTCAGAGAAAGCTGCTCCCCAGCTCAAGGCCTCCTTAGGCAGGGAGGGAAAGGACAACCTGCTCTGGCTGCCAGAGCAGACTGCTGGCCAAGGGGGACATGAGATGGCCTCGGAGACACCGGCTGCATTTGGGGAGGAGTGAAGTGACTCTCCCATCAGAGATGTGCAGAGGACACAGAGCAGCCTCCCTCTGTCAGGCTGAGCAAGCCCAGCACACTGAGATTGATTGCAAGCTGATGGCTGTGGCATTTTGTAATGATCAGTTAATAGCTCTGCAGGATATTATATTAATGTCACTTAAACACATTAGAAAGAAAACCAACTCATCACGGGATTGCAACTCTTACCTGCTCAGCTACCTGCTGAAACAGGCAAGTTGCAGCTTGGAGAAGGGTGGCAGCTTTGCAAATTATTTGTGCTTGCCCCTTTGCCCCCCTCAGTTCAAAATCCAGGGGTGGAGGGGCCTTAAACAGCAATCTGAGCTCTGAAATGCAGCTGAGCAGGATGAAACACACCCAGCACAGTGACACACCACAGCACAAGCACTGCTGAGTGGCTACACCACACAGTGCTCAAACTCCACACAGTGCTCAAACTCCACACAGGCCAGTGTGCAGCACCAGAGGTACCTGAGGCATCAGGAGCACACTCAAGCTGCACTGGCCCAGAAGCTCTAGTCCTACCCCTGCCACCTTCAAGCTCCACAGAGCAGGGCTGCAGCTCATCCACACCAGTGCCAGCCACCAGCATCCCCCAGCTCCCCCCTGCAGGCCATTAGCAGCTGAGGATGTCTCACCACATTACCATAAGTAATGGCCCTTCAATTCTCTCCTCTTGGCCTTCTACTCTGAGATGGAGTGGGAAGAGCAAAAACAGAATCAAAAGGCTACAGCTCAACCTCCTCCACAGCTGGAGAGTGTCACTCTGGGCAAAGCCAAGTACACAGCAAGGAATCCTCAGTTATATATTGCTTTGGAGAGGCTTTACTGGTTCGTTAACTGTTGAGTAGCCTATTCTTTTGGTTGCATTAAAACAAGATAAATTCTCCTTGCTCAGTACAATGTGTAATGCAGTTCAGACAGAATTATTACTAATGAGGTCTTGGGTTCAGATCCAGATGTTTAAAAGAAAGAAACCAGCTCTACAGTGCTGCTCATGCTGGAAAGGGCTCAGTGGAAGACTCCTTTGTTGCTCTGGGCTAACAACATTGAGACCTTTAATGACAAAATAAACCAGAATAAAGTCATTTGTGCCCCACATACACCTTCAAGGACTTGCCTGCAAGGTGGGTGAAGTGATTTTCCTCTTGGGTGTCAATTCTTTCATCTAGAAAGATTTCACAATTAAGTGATGTTTGGAGGAAGAGTCACCACACTATTTATTCTGCAACTCATTAGTTGCAGCCCCATCAGCAAATAGTTTAGAAGGCACCCATAACCACAGGCTTCTTGATAAATTCTCTTTACAGTTGAGACTCAGAGGCAAATGTTCCTGCTGCTCACACAGGAATGAGTCACATTAGCAGAGATCTGTATTTTTTCAGCAAATTCTAAGAGGACAGTTAAATTTGACTAAAAAAAAATACACAAGACACCTTTAGCTCCAGTCAGCACTTCAGATGGACAACATCTCTACACAGAGCAATGCTTCAGCACATTTCCCTCCCTCTGATACAAGCCAGTGCTGAGCAAGATGGTCCTTTACATGTTGAAAGCAGAAATCCTGTTTAATGCCACGTGAACTTGATTATATTGAAGCTTTGGGTAAGTTAATTTGATTTGAGCCTCGTGCAGCAGGCAGTGAGCTGTGCTCCTACTGCAGTGCTGCTGAGAAACTTCCAAGTAACCACCACATCAGTCCCCTGCTGTAATGCCCTAAGTTCATCCTTTTCTTGATTTTTAAACCTTCTACTTGCACGGCAAGGCCCAAGAACTTCTCAACTCTGCCACTGCAAGAAAGTGCCCAGAATCTGCTAGTGTCAGCACACTTGCCTCCATGCACCAGCAGCCCCATATGGTTTAGATTCACTCAAAACATCTTTGGCTCGTGATATTCCAATGACTCCATCCTCAGGGTGTCTGAGTTTCAGGGATTTTATGGCAGGGAAGAGCAGGCTGAAGTGGAAAAGGAAGATCCTGCACACACAGTGTCAGCCTGTCTTTCTGCAGTGCTGCTCCTTGCACTTTTAGTGTACAAAGATCTTCCCCAAAGGTCTGGAAGCCAGTCTGATGGACACCAATGTGCTTTTGGTCAGGTGGAATGGCAAGCAGAAAGCTGATGCTGTCAAGTGAATTGTAAACCAGATATCCAGAAAACTGATGGTTTCAAGTGAATTCATCACAGTCATGAAAACAGCATCAACAACAGGGTGAGAAGAGAAACACTCAGGGCTGGAGTCTCCAAAACTTCCATGTTTTATGTTGTAAATACCTGTGACCAGCAGCAACTGAAGCTAAACATTCCTGCCTTCAAGATACTCCAGATGAGTCCTGGATGGTGTAGAGCTATAGAGCCTGGACTTACCAAGGCTGACTCTGCAAGCTCCTTAGTCCCAGGCTGGCCTCTTCTGACCCACCAAAGAAAATCATTTTCAATAGCACCTTATTTGCAGAGGTTTCCTTACTAGGTGGAGAAATGTGATGTTACATTTCATTTGAAGTTGGAAGTCGACGTTTCCAGTGCAACTCTGCAGGTATTTGATGCCACCTCAAAGGTGAAACCCCTGCCTTAGCTTTCCCAGTGAGAAAATGCTTTCCAAAGCTGCCCAATTCTCACACAGTAGTTTTTGGCAGAGTTTAGCAGCACTGAACTGAGTCGAGTCTGAGGAACTCCTCAATTAACATCAGAAAAAGAAAGAACTGGTTTTATGATGTTTACATTTTCCCACTTCCCATCTTTGGAAGATTTTTTTTCCCAGGGTAACAGTCTTCCTGCTATCAGAGTGCACTGCCACAGCAAACAGCCCTCAGGTTAACTGTGCTCCTCCCTGTCAGCCTTCCCATCCCACTAAAGGCCAAACTGAGATGAACAAGCATGAGAAGTTCCTGAGAAGAGCCCAAAGCCTGTGCTCTCCACAGCATCCCTTTGCTGCACTTCCAAGTCATTCCCAGTGGTGCAAATTGGTACTCTACTGACATCTAGTTCCCAACAGCCTCTGAAGAAGCTGTAAGTGTGCTGGGAGTTTAAATAGCTGACTACAAGCAGAGTCAGAGCAGGACCTGAACAATTCTCAAGTCATCTTCCAGTGTTTGACAACCTTAATGCACTTTGAACAGAGCCCTGAAGTAGCTGTTGGGAGTGAAATATTGTCATTGAAGATAGAAGTGCTTTAATGAAAGTGAGTTCTGATCCCCATGTTAAATGGATAAATGCTTTCCTTTATTCTGCTGGAGAATTTCCTTCAGTGAAATGCCTCCTGTAACACTAGACACTGCTAATCACCAACCAGCACCCTGTGCTCTGGGCACAGCATGGAGCTGCTCTTTAAATACAGCAGCAAGCTGTACAGGGTGTTCTCTTACACTGACCCAGAAAGCAAATCTCACATTTGACACCTCCTCTCAGCACACAGAGAATGAGCCCAGAAAGGGTTAAAGAGAAACAAACAGCTTCTGAGCACAGCATCACCTTATCTGAGCAGCAGCCATGGGCAATGCTGCAAAAAATCAATAGTGCCATATGCAAAATTCCTTGTGCAGTAGCTTGGGGAGACAGCAGAAACTGAACGTGCTGTAGAAGTGATGGGGCTCAAAAGGAAAACAGAGGGGGGGGAGGAAAAAAAAGAAAATAATTAGAAAGTTTCCACTGTTTTCAGAAAGCACAAAGGGAAAGGACAGAATTGAACAGAACACAAACTCTGGCACCAGCACCAACACACACAGCAATTTGACTTTGACATATTGAGGGCACTTTCTGGAAAGGGGTTTCAGACCAGAGACAAATGAAGTCCCAGAGCTTCAGATACCAATAGATGCACTTGAAAAGAGGGAGAAAACTAATGGTTGTTAACAAAACACCTTCATTGATCTCTGAAAGTGTGTGCAGAGACAGCTGTCTCCAGCAGCAGGTGACTGAACTCCCCACACCCTTCCCAGCCTGTCAGGGTGCCCTGGGTGAACACAGCACCCCCAGCCCAGTGCCTGCCCTGCCAGGGATACACTCCAAACAAGTCCTGGACTGCCAGGCAGGGAGAAGGGCACTGGACACAGGGCCCATGCCATCTGTGCTGGTCAAAAATAGATGTCACCTCCATCAAAGTCTGACCTTGAATCTATTTCTCTCCCCAGTGCAATCGATCCAGATAATGATTTGAGGTAAACCAAACAGCTCTGCAGAGAGCACAGCTCACGGGGCCTGATTCCACCTCCAGCTGCTCAGCTGCTCCTGCCTCCTCTGCAGGGAAAGCTGGCTTTGGGGAGATCCTTCCCTGGCTGAGAAGATCTCCAGGTTTCTGAAAGGAAAAGAGTTGTGGAAACCTGGAAAAGTGGTGCTGAGAAAGTTAAACTTCACCTGAGCAAAAGCATTTAACCAGCAGAAAGCTCTACGTTAGAGGCAAATATATATATATATATATATATTTGGACTAAAGTTGCATCAGCCAGCTCTCTGCTTTTGTGAAATATCTGAGTGTGGTGCAGTGAGTTAGCCCAGTGCAGGTCACCCTGCCAACCTGCATCACCCTGGTATCAACAGCACACCCCAGCAGTAGATACAAGACCAACACAGCCAGAGGGGAAACCCAAAATGCCACTGCAGGTATTAATGGGAACACCAGGGAAACTTAGATCTTATATTTACCTAAACAGACTGGCCAGACCTGAGCCTTACCCAGTTCCTCCACACAATTGCATCCAGCTCTTTGCACTCTCAGAATGGAATGGAGATGAATCATTCATGAGTCTGTACACTCAAAGTGAATATATTATGTCATATGAGTAAAACAGAGCCACAGAATAGCCAGAATCCAACCAAACCCTTCATTCTCTCAATCCTTTATTCTATTATTTCTAGAAGAGAATACTTGTTCTAAATTTAATGAAGAGGTTCTTGTTTTCCCCAGAGTTCTCCAGCCTTCACCTGTGCCTGTTAAGGCTCTAATTCTACTGCTCATTAGATGCTTTTCTGGTCAGGATGGAATACCATGGCCAAAGGGCACTGCAATAACTGTCACTAGTTGCACTGCTACAGACAAACAGGATCCTTCAAAGTTTTGTGCATCACTGGTCATTCCCCAGCTTCTCAAGGTAGAGATTCTCCAGGTTCCTTCTCTGATGAGACAGTAGAGAGTTCTAAATCATTACCTTATATTCACTTATTTCCCTGCCTCAGTTGTGCCAGGAACATTACTGCACAGTGGTTTCAAAGCTGTATTTGCTCTTGACAAAGCATTCACTTGTCACAGTTGTCATTTAGATGATAAACACCTTAAGGCCATTCTGCAGGTCTGAGGTTTCTTTTGGCAGAGATATATTTGCTTATTGCATTGCCCTGGAGTACATTCAGACAGCAATGCAGCAGGATTCCTGTCTTTAAAGGAAGATGTTGGGGTTTAAAGGTCAGTGTGTGAAATTGAGGTGCTGGGTTTCACACTACTGTGAGCTGAAGAAAACATCAGCAGGTCATAGAAACTCAGATTATTTTTGATTCTTAAACCCCAACCACTCTGAAAACACCACTGATATCTCTTAAATTTACACCATCAGTCACAGTTGCACTAGAATTAAACTAGAGGACCAGACATGGCTGTTGGATGGGCATGTGAATGTTACTTCTTTATGTCATAGCAGAGGAAAAAACCAAAATTCTTGAGCTGGAGAAGCATTTTTGCATCTTTTTCAGTGCTGAGAGGAGGTTTCCACCTCAGGGGATGGAGGATGAAAATGACTGCAGTAATTTTTAAGCAATCAGGAGAAAACCCAATTGATGGCCAGGCACATTAATTCAGCCTTTCTGCAAATTACTCATTCCTCAGCATTTTTTATTTGATACCATTTCTCAAAAGGTATCCAGTTCTTGTACAACTGGCCAGGACAGAAAATCACAGTGAGAACCAGTAGTGTTCCAGGAACACCAGGTTCTTATTGTCCTGGCACAGCCTATAGAAATTCACAAAAATGCCAAAACTTTCTAAAGCAGGTGGTCAGAAGTGGGATGAATGGGAGGTAACAGATAAATTCTCTGGGTTTGGAAATAACAGCAGAGAGCACCTCTAATAAGTGAGGAGCCTCAGATCTCTAGACAGAAAAATATGGAAAAATTAGAATTTTTAGAAATAATAATCACCTTTATTGTGGTGTTATTTGGTATTTTTGACAGGGTCTGAATTAGTTTAGCAATTAGAAGGCTCATGCATAAATAGATTAATTATCTATACTATTTTTTATCTGAAGGAGGCCTCTTGGTCCAGTCTCACAACTGATTTCCTTCCAGGAACATGTCATCTATATTAACATCCCTGCATTTCTATCCTACACTAAATAAATACATCTTTAAAGTGAACTGAGTGTCTAATAAAGCTGACAGGTATTAAAAATCACAGGTACAAAAGCACCAGACAAATGCAGCAGCCCTTGGAGTCTATTCTTGCTAAACCTCCACCCCGTGCCAGACTCTTGCCAGTCCCTGAGCTGAAAATAAAGCACTGAAATAAATCAGTGCTTGGTTACAAGCAGGTTAAGCAAGAGCCCTGCAAACTGTTGTGCCACTCACCCTAACTACACCACAGGGTGCCATGGAACAGCTCACTGAGGGTGCTCACATTCTTGGCTCCAGGAGGTCTGGGATACCTGGCCCTGAGAAGTCACCCACAGTGTGAGCTACAGGAACAGCAGGAGGAGGAATGGATCAGAAAAAAAGAATTATTGGAAAGGGTTTGTCTTCTCTGAGCTATTCTGCAAGAACAAAAAACCTCTGAGCAGCCCCAGACACTGTGAGGAACTGCACCATGTGCTCAACTCAGCCCTGTTTGTCAGAGGGGAATTCTGGCTAGCACATTAGCATAGCTAATTGGATCCTGACCTACAAATTAAGTGTGAGCAGCTGGCTACCTTCACATTCCTCAGTTGCTGCCTGTTGTTTGCTTTGCTTCATGCATTATAAGTGAAAAAAAAAAGCAAACAGCTCCCTGCCTTCCTACCTTGCAAATAAAAGGCCAAGAGGATTTGAGTCCTGCAAGGGAAGACAAGTTTTGTGATGTCATGTGCACATATATACATACCCATATATATATATATATATATATTCATAGAATTCCACTTGCTGGAAGAAAAGGAGACCTCAGAAATGTACATCAAGGCTGCTCAAATGACATTCACATGAATTAAAAAGATAATCAAAAGTTGTTTACAAAGTGCTGATCTTAAGTGCTGTAATTCAGGATCTCTTCAAGACATTCTCTGAAATCTGAGTGCTGTAAATTGTAGCTGGAAGCATTCTGAACATGCAAATTGGTAACTACATGCTTAGCTTGCTCACAGATGAAGTGCCTTGCCAGCAAAGCTGCTGGGGAATTTCATACTGATCTGCACTCTGACAAACATGCATCAGGACATTTGCAAGTGGGGAGTAGCTGGTAGAAGATGGTAAGTCTTCAGAAATGGCAATCAGATTTAATCAGCCCTGAACATCTGATCATGTTTCTGCATTTTTTTAGTCTCCCCCAGCTTAGCAGACAGCACCACAGCAGGAAACAGGCATTTTCAGGCAACATCTGTAATCCTCCAGGATGAAATAAAAGAGCTGTTTTAATACCAATCCAATCACAGATAGCAGCAGATTCTGAATAAACATTTACTTCTAACAAGCTGTACCTATGAAGTATTTAATGCAGTGGTTCACAGAACCCTGACCAAACATTCCATCTGGATATTGAGCACATTGTGGTTGCCAGGATGATTTCCAAGTTGAACTGTACCTCACTGGAGATCCATTCCCTGTGCTGTCAATGAACCATTTCAATTAAGGCAAGTTGATCAAATTGCTCTGTCACTCATTGTGTTGGCTGGGCTGCAGGAAGCCATGTACCCTCCTGACAGTGCAATTTCAACTTCAGAGAATAACTCCTCTCCAAGTTGTAGGAGCTTAGACAAGAAGGTAGCTGAAGCCTGCAAAAAAACCCTACCCAATTCACACATTTGAAGTGAATTCTTCCCTTTATTCCAATAATACAGAAAAAGGCTAGAATTCAGCATTTCTACCAATTGTACTTTTGCACCTAGACTGCACTATCCATGTGCCTAAAACTAGTATGATCTAGAGCTGTGTCCAGAATCCAGCTATCAAAAAAAACCAAAACCAAAACAAACCAATTAGTGAAAATGGTTAGAAACAGAACAGTTCTGAGGCAGGGAGAACATGCCAAGGCTCAAGCAGCTCACAGGCATCCTGTGCCCAGAAACCACCCCAAAGGAAGAAAAAGGTGATTTTTTTATCTAGGACCACAGTGCAGCAGCATGGGGAAGTTGTTTCTCAGGGCTTCTTCTACCTCAGAGGTCCACCTGGAGAGCTGCTGCCATGTGAACTGCTTTTGTCCATCTGCCTGGCTCCATCCCCAGGCCCCATCCACAGCTCCTGTGCCTCTGACAATAGCTATTGAATTGCAGCAGTGAAAGAGCAAAAACAAGCAGGTGAAGAGGCTGGAGACTGGGCTTTGTTGACTGCTAGGAAAGGAAGTCTCTCACACCCTACCCACTGGGGACCTATTCTTACTCACCCTCCCCTTGGGTCTGGTCCAGAGCCCACTTCAGGCAGTGGAAATAACCCCATTGAGATGCATGCTCTTCAAGCCAGGTTTTAGATGGCAAAGAGGGGAAGAGGAGAAAGACAAAGAGGTCAGGTTAAAAAATACATTTATATGACAGTTGGAAATGAGCCCTAAATGGATACAAGGCCACATGTTCTGCTATCATTAAAGTCCCTGCATTGAAAATAGTGTGTCTATATATATATATACACCCCTAAATTTATCTCTGGCTGCTTGGTTATACGTGGTACCACTCAACTTATATACCCTCCAGGAAGGAAAATAAAATACTTTATGTTCAAGACTATCAGGTTACTGAAAACCCTCTCATCTAAACCCTGCTGCACAGCTGGTAAGTAGCTTCAAAACTAAAATACAAGTGTCCTGTCAAGAGCACAGATGGAAATAGCTATTTTTCATTTATAAAAGGTTGGTATCTCACTCTGAAGGGAGTGGAGCATCTCCCTGAGAGCTGAGAGAACTGGGGCTTTTTAGCCTGGAGAAGAGGAGACTGAGGGGGGATCTCATCAGTGTCTATCAATATGTTAAAGGTGAGTGTAGGGAGGATGGAGCCAGACTCTGCTCAGGGCCATCCAGTGACAGGACAAGAGGCAATGGGAGTCAGTTGGAGCACAAGAGGTTTAGGGGAAACACAAGGAAAAACTTGTTCCCAGTGAGGGTGGCAGAGCCTGGCAGGGGCTGCCCAGGGAGGTTGTGGAGTCTCCTGCTCTGGAGACATTCCAGACCCGCCTGGATCTGTTCCTGGGTGACTTGGTCTAGGTGCTCAGGCAGGGGGGTTGGACTAGATGATCTTCTAGCTCCCTTCCAACCCCTAACACTCTGTGATTCTGTAAAGCAGCAAAACACCCAGGACTTCACAGCCTCCAAAACATTGTTATCAGCATTAAACCTCATAGAAACAATTATATTTCCATACAATTCCTGCCCTTTGGGGGGAAGGTGAAGCAAGAAACCCCCCTGCAGTGCTGGGACACCCAGAGCTGCTCTGCCCAGCAGCTCCCCTTCCACACACCTGCAACTGGGGACACGGCTGGAATTGAAGCAGCAAATAGTCAAGAAAACAAAAAGCTCAGTAAATGCTCCAGTTTGCTTTTAACAGATGAAAAATAATATTGAGAACACAAGCTGCAAAAACAAGAGCCTTCTTTACCAAATGCACTCCAACCCACAGTATTTCTTAGTGGCTGAAGCACCTGCAGGCCACGAAAGCACAAAACACACAGCAAAACACCAGCACCACAAAGAAACCAAGATTCATTTTTCACCCGGCTCAGATATGTCCATCCATTGCAAAAAAAAATCATAAAAAAGACTTTTTTCCCCTCTACTACAAAAAAAAAGGTGTGTAGGTTGACCAATGAAACACCAAAAAACCAAGCACAACAAACCAAAACCACTAAGCAGAACTCTCCAAAACCAGGTTTAGAAACAAAAAACAACGTGGAACACTTGATAAAAAGGGAAAAATAATAAAAACCATCAAGACTTACCATGAGCAGAGGCCTGCAAAGGCTGGGAGAGCCCAGAGCGCCGAGGGGGCTGCTGGGGGGCCATGGGAGCAGTTGCACGGCCGAGCTGAGGGGAGACCCGAGCTGATGGAGCCTGGCTGGAGCCAACCAGGTATTTAAGGCTTTCTACACCCTCCAGCCTGCCCAGAGAGACTGGACGATGCTTTCGAGGGGTTTGGGGGTCCTCAGGGCCAACCTGAGGTGCAGGGAAGTCGTGTTGCGTTGTGTTGGGGTGTTGCGGGTTTTTCCACCCCAGTGGTGTCAATGGGCCCACAGCCCCATAAAGGTGTCAGGTTGTTAAGTGAGCAGCTCCTGCTGCTGTTTTCCCTTCATTGCTTTCTTGACAAGAGCTAAAGTTTATCTTCTTGTGAGCTAGGAGGTGACCGAGCTGAGCTGTGTGAGGGGTTTGGTGCTGAGGGGTTGGGGCAGGCACTGTGCGTTCCCCCCTTCTCCCCTCAGGCCTCTACCTTCAGTTACTCTTTATTTCTGCTTTTATCCTTCTTTGGACCGTAGCAAATCGTGTCCTGCATCGCTTTGAAAAGATGACAAACCCAGCTCTTGCTGCAAAAAATATCCAGCCTGTGTTTACTGGAGGTCTTCTCTAGTGTCCAGGCAGAACTTCCATGGGAAAGGTGCCCTCCCTGGTGGGCATTGGCACTGAAATGCAAGGTGAGCAGCTGCAAAACCTTCCCACCATGCTGGCCTTGCCTTGCAAGAGCCCCTCAGCTCTTTGATTTGTGCTGCTGCCCCTGCTTTGCTCCCTGGGATCCAGCCCGGGAGCTGAGGTTGCTCTTCCCGCCTTTTATCAGGGGCAGGTTTTAGTGAAGTGATAGACCCGAGTGTGCAAAAATAGTCATTTCTGGGTTTTTTAATGACTTCCCACACACACTGTGATAAAGGCAAAATGAGCAGACCAGGCTTTCTGTAAAATGAGCTTTTCTAGGAGCAGAAGAGGTGGGTTTGGCTGTTGCAGGGCTCTGCTTCAGATAGAAAAAAAGAAGTGGTGAGAGAGAAAAAAGACAAATCCTGAATGCAACATGCATTGAGAGAAACAGAAGGAAGATTATTCTGATCCTTGGAAATACATTGCCAGAGCCAAGTAAAATCATGAGACTGACTTAGAAAAAACATAAGGCTTTTCAGAGTGATACATTTGGGCTCCTTTTGTTTGACTTCTGGTTTCTGAGCCTCTTGGCTGATTTTCTTTGGCTGATTTTCATTCAAAACCCACAATGGCCATAAATGCTTGTGTCTTGTTGATGGCCATGTTTCCTTCTGTGTGGACTTTCCTGTAAGTCAGTAGATACTGGGAGCTGGTGGCAAAAACAAACCACAGAGCAGGAGGCTTCTGGTAAAACCATGGGAGCTGGTAAAACTGTTGATTTCAAATGGGGAAAATAACTTCAGGAAAGCTGTGTCTCTTGGAGTGGGTTGTTCCTCTCTATCTTGTGTGTTCTAACAGGTAGGGATGCCACAGTGACACATTGCCCTGGGGCCACTCTCTGCAGGAGTGGGCAGACTAAATTTTGGAAATAATTTGGATGTTAAAAAAAATTAAAAAAACACCAAACCTCTGGAGAAGAAGATTCCCCAAAATGTTTAATCAGAAACAGTGGAACATTTTGCTTCAGTAATAAGTATCATACTAAATATTAATATGCTACTATTATAGGAAAACTGAAGCAAAATGTTTACTGTCTTGAAGTTAAATATTTTACTATTACTGAGAAGAAGAAATCGAAACAATCCAGTGAAACATTTCAGTTTTGACAAAACTGCTTTTTCTCATTGGACTCTTCTGTCAAAACATTATGACCAGCTCTAATAAACATATGCATAATGAGTATAAACACATGTTCACTCTAAAGATGCTGGTTTAAACATTACTGCAGAATTAAATCTTTGTTTATCCACAGAATAGACTGAACATGGGCAACAGCTGTTCAGCCTTTCAGCACCTCATCCCTAGTGTCCCTCAGTGCTCTGCAGGGAGGTGCTGCTCCAGGACTCACTAACTATGGGCATTTGGGGTGCTGGCCTGTGAGCTGTGGGGTTTTTTTTCCTCTCTACTACTGTCACCTATATCCCAAGAGTTAATTTATAGTATTTAAATGTGTTTCTGATTCACAAAAATATACACTGACTATCCATCCATTGCTATATCCTCCATACCCTCAAATCAAAGGCTCACCCTTATTGCAAATAAATTGAGTTATTTTGGCTGCAGCTCCTTAAACACCTAGAAAACTGAAACCTTTAGGAAAAAAATGGTACCTCAGCAGCACTCCCCAGACAAGCCCTTTTTGTCAAGAAGTTTCCATCCCTAGTGCTGCAATCAGTAGCTCTAAACCAAATGTTTGCCAATATATACACTGCATTTGTTCAGGCCAAATCAAGACTAAATCAGTTTGTGGTGAATAACTTCCATGGCCGAGGGGGGCAAACTGGTTTGCTGCAGCTTTGGAAAGGTTCCTCAGGATCCCTCTCCCCTCTTAGGCTCCAGTTCTGGTTCTAGATCAGGTCCTGAGTTAGGGACAGATGGAAAGAAAACCAGTGGAGCAAAATTAGGAAACAAAGTAAGTTGTCCACAGTTTGTTTAAAAGGCAGGTGAATAAATAATTCCTTAGAGACTACATTTTTTGGTGGAAAAAAGAAAGCAACTTCTTCCCAGTGACACCATCCTCAGCAGGCACCTGCAACCCATGGCAGCTTGTCACTCTGCACACTGACACCAGCTCAGAGGGCTTGGAAAACCAGCAGCCACCATAAAATCCCAATTTTCATTACCTTTTAACCCAAAACTATTGGTTTAGAAATAGCAAGGCTACTTCTAAATGGGATCTCACATGGGCAAGGGTGATGAGTGAGTCGTTCCAACACAGCCACACTGGTTCTCTCTGCAGGCTCTTTGCCAGGGAGCTCCTGGAAACCTCCCACCTTCTGCTCACTAAGCTGCTGTGACATGTCCCTGTGCTCATCTGCCTTAGGTTGTGGGATCCCCCCGTGCCCCAGGGTAACATTCACCCCTCCTGAGCCAGGTTGGCTGGTTCAGTGCCCGTGTAAGCAACCTGATCTTGAAGGAGTTTGGGAGAAGCCTCAGAAGGTCAGGAGATACCCTGGAGTGACCCTCCTGTGTTCTTAGAAATCCTCCTGCAGCCTCCTGCAGTGCAAGCCATAGACACTCAGGGTCTTGGCTGGGGCTTGGGGTCCTGAGCACTTAGAAATGCACATTACAGTGGGAATATGAGCCAGTCTTGCCCTGTTGACAAGATCCTCCTCTGATGTGCTTATGATTGACCCCCTCACTGCCCCCTTCTTTGCTTCTCCTCAGTCTATTAGGTTGATTAACTTAATGGAGTAGTAAATGAACACTGTTGGGGGTTGTGTGGGTCTCCTTTGTCAACAAACATCCTGAAATGCAGGCTCCAGCCTCAGTGTTTTTGTACCTTGCTGAGGNCTTGTGTCTTGTTGATGGCCATGTTTCCTTCTGTGTGGACTTTCCTGTAAGTCAGTAGATACTGGGAGCTGGTGGCAAAAACAAACCACAGAGCAGGAGGCTTCTGGTAAAACCATGGGAGCTGGTAAAACTGTTGATTTCAAATGGGGAAAATAACTTCAGGAAAGCTGTGTCTCTTGGAGTGGGTTGTTCCTCTCTATCTTGTGTGTTCTAACAGGTAGGGATGCCACAGTGACACATTGCCCTGGGGCCACTCTCTGCAGGAGTGGGCAGACTAAATTTTGGAAATAATTTGGATGTTAAAAAAAATTAAAAAAACACCAAACCTCTGGAGAAGAAGATTCCCCAAAATGTTTAATCAGAAACAGTGGAACATTTTGCTTCAGTAATAAGTATCATACTAAATATTAATATGCTACTATTATAGGAAAACTGAAGCAAAATGTTTACTGTCTTGAAGTTAAATATTTTACTATTACTGAGAAGAAGAAATCGAAACAATCCAGTGAAACATTTCAGTTTTGACAAAACTGCTTTTTCTCATTGGACTCTTCTGTCAAAACATTATGACCAGCTCTAATAAACATATGCATAATGAGTATAAACACATGTTCACTCTAAAGATGCTGGTTTAAACATTACTGCAGAATTAAATCTTTGTTTATCCACAGAATAGACTGAACATGGGCAACAGCTGTTCAGCCTTTCAGCACCTCATCCCTAGTGTCCCTCAGTGCTCTGCAGGGAGGTGCTGCTCCAGGACTCACTAACTATGGGCATTTGGGGTGCTGGCCTGTGAGCTGTGGGGTTTTTTTTCCTCTCTACTACTGTCACCTATATCCCAAGAGTTAATTTATAGTATTTAAATGTGTTTCTGATTCACAAAAATATACACTGACTATCCATCCATTGCTATATCCTCCATACCCTCAAATCAAAGGCTCACCCTTATTGCAAATAAATTGAGTTATTTTGGCTGCAGCTCCTTAAACACCTAGAAAACTGAAACCTTTAGGAAAAAAATGGTACCTCAGCAGCACTCCCCAGACAAGCCCTTTTTGTCAAGAAGTTTCCATCCCTAGTGCTGCAATCAGTAGCTCTAAACCAAATGTTTGCCAATATATACACTGCATTTGTTCAGGCCAAATCAAGACTAAATCAGTTTGTGGTGAATAACTTCCATGGCCGAGGGGGGCAAACTGGTTTGCTGCAGCTTTGGAAAGGTTCCTCAGGATCCCTCTCCCCTCTTAGGCTCCAGTTCTGGTTCTAGATCAGGTCCTGAGTTAGGGACAGATGGAAAGAAAACCAGTGGAGCAAAATTAGGAAACAAAGTAAGTTGTCCACAGTTTGTTTAAAAGGCAGGTGAATAAATAATTCCTTAGAGACTACATTTTTTGGTGGAAAAAAGAAAGCAACTTCTTCCCAGTGACACCATCCTCAGCAGGCACCTGCAACCCATGGCAGCTTGTCACTCTGCACACTGACACCAGCTCAGAGGGCTTGGAAAACCAGCAGCCACCATAAAATCCCAATTTTCATTACCTTTTAACCCAAAACTATTGGTTTAGAAATAGCAAGGCTACTTCTAAATGGGATCTCACATGGGCAAGGGTGATGAGTGAGTCGTTCCAACACAGCCACACTGGTTCTCTCTGCAGGCTCTTTGCCAGGGAGCTCCTGGAAACCTCCCACCTTCTGCTCACTAAGCTGCTGTGACATGTCCCTGTGCTCATCTGCCTTAGGTTGTGGGATCCCCCCGTGCCCCAGGGTAACATTCACCCCTCCTGAGCCAGGTTGGCTGGTTCAGTGCCCGTGTAAGCAACCTGATCTTGAAGGAGTTTGGGAGAAGCCTCAGAAGGTCAGGAGATACCCTGGAGTGACCCTCCTGTGTTCTTAGAAATCCTCCTGCAGCCTCCTGCAGTGCAAGCCATAGACACTCAGGGTCTTGGCTGGGGCTTGGGGTCCTGAGCACTTAGAAATGCACATTACAGTGGGAATATGAGCCAGTCTTGCCCTGTTGACAAGATCCTCCTCTGATGTGCTTATGATTGACCCCCTCACTGCCCCCTTCTTTGCTTCTCCTCAGTCTATTAGGTTGATTAACTTAATGGAGTAGTAAATGAACACTGTTGGGGGTTGTGTGGGTCTCCTTTGTCAACAAACATCCTGAAATGCAGGCTCCAGCCTCAGTGTTTTTGTACCTTGCTGAGGTTCTGAAACATCTGCTCGAATGACCTTTTCATACCACACCTATTATCTCAAATTCTAGCAATTTTTAGCAATTAAATGTATTTTAAATAGCAGAAGGGGGAAAAATACCCTGTGTAGAGAGCTGTTCTGTGTGTACAACTCAGTGGAAAGTGCACAATGTGGCTTTCAAAAGTACAAATTCTGCTTGTAATTTTTAACTCTACCCACTCCCCACCCACCTCTGCACACTGCAGAAGGAGCTGTGAATTCTTCCATTGAGTGGCACCTAATTCTGCACAAAAGGTAAAAAGGTTAAAGTTTAGGTGTAGAACTAACCTGGGTTTAAGATACCTGGGATTCAGGAGATCATTTTATTATTCTTTTATTTATTTCCCATATTATTTTATTTCATCCCCAAGGGTTTTTAATTAAGAACACCAGAAAACCAGGCATTAGTGTAACTCAAGTTAGACTTTTAGAGCTCCCTTAGCAATCTAAGTCAGATTTCCAACACTAGCTTATATTTTGCCTTGCAAACTGACCAGGTTGCTCTAAAAAGTTCCTTTTTCCCTGTGTTTTTCCTCTCCCCTGTGACTCCAGCCCTGCCTCATTAAGGTCACCAACGCCTTGCTTACGCCAAGGCCACTTATTCCTCTGATATCTAAGTTTGGATCAGGAAAATGATTGTACCATCTGTGAATATTTGTTCACGTGCCTGTTTGTAGAGGGGCCAGCTCTGGGTGGACATCTGGGTGCTGCTCTTGAGCCCCTGCCTGGGGTTAATGTGCAATAAGGGGGAGAGAACTGGAGAGCAGACGGGTTGAGGGTCCAAATTCTGGCACTGACAGTCTCCAGGTTGTTCATTTCTCTCCCTCCATCTCTTTCTCTGCAGATGAGCTGTAATGCTACTGATTTTCCTTTCTACAAGTGCTTGTGTGGATGTGGTTGCATGAATGTTTTCACTGCCATATCCCACCCTAGTATATACAGCTCTGAAATGTTAATCTATTACTTGACAGTAATCTTTTCCTGCCATTTACAACATAACCTTAGTAAAGCAGACTTATTCCTACTGTAATTTGTAACATAGCCATGCTCCAGACAGTTCAGAGTTGTTTTATCTAGAAAGGATTAAACTACTTGCAAATATTAAGTTTAATCCACTCGAAGGGAGGGAATAAATTAATCATAATTAAGCCTCAGCAGCTGCAATTCTTAGCCTGGTGTATTATCTAATGGGGATTCTTGCTGAAGAATAGGTGTGAGTCATGGGCATCCCATTTCTTCTCCGAGCTGGTGCTGCAAATCAATCCATTTAACTAAGTAATCAAACAGAAATATTAAATGAACAATCCTCTCATTCAGAAATCAATAGAAGGAAATGGACACCCTGCCTACACACGTTTTATGGCACATTGCTCCTTTCTGCAGAACAACACGAGGCTGAGAGGAGAGTGTTTACAAAGCAGAGAAAGAACATCTCTTATTAGGGACCAAAGCACGAGGACCCAGATGCACAAAAGCCTGAAAGCACTTGGCTCTTTTCTAACTGGGAGAAAACATGCACGGACTGAGAGTTCTTCTCTCCCAGCCAAAGCCAAGGCTGGAGAGTCTGGGGCTCAGCTCAGTGCCAGGAGTGGGGGATATAGCCCAGGGCTAGCAGGCTGGCAACTGCATTTCAACAACTAATGCACTGGGTGGGGTTTGGTTGGGACCCCCAGCAACACCTGAGCCCTGCTTTCCTGCAGCCCTGACGCCTTCCTTCCCTTCCTAGTTACCACCTGCCTGAGGGGAATTTCTATTTATTCCCCTCCCTGAGCACAACCTCAGTCTGCTGCTCACCTGGGAAGAGCTGAGCCATGCTCTGCTGCTGCCAGGCTGTAAGTGAAGGTCTCCCTTTCTGAGGAGGTCTGAGTTTTGGAGGTTTTGGGGCAAGGAAAAGCACCCTGTGTTCTGAAATTGTTGGCAGTGGGTCTGTGCATGGCTTGTGGAAAGTTCATGCTTGGTCCTGTGTCTACTCATCTCTTCCAAACCTGTTGGTTGAAAGCTGGAAAAGTGTCCAGGTGCTCCTGGGTATCAAAACTGCTCCGCTA
The DNA here is from genome assembly GCA_013401355.1 of Ceyx cyanopectus. Classification (NCBI taxonomy): domain Eukaryota; kingdom Metazoa; phylum Chordata; class Aves; order Coraciiformes; family Alcedinidae; genus Ceyx; species Ceyx cyanopectus. The sequence continues at coordinate 52,345 of VYZU01076536.1, forward strand.
GAAACCTCTGAAATTCCTTCTGGTTGTGTTTTGTGTTCTGTTGCCATGTGCTTAGAGTATTCTTCCTGACCTTAGCAAGTCATTGTGAGTGAGAAAAGGTCTAGATGCAAAAAAAACACCCCAAACAACTCAAAAGCAGCCATTAAATCTAGAATAAAACACAGGCCTGGCTGAACCCCAGTGATGTGAGAATGTGGGAGTGTAGGAAAGAAATGATGCAGCTAATGTTTACTGCTGTTTTCTTGTTTGTTTTCAGCTGAGGTAATCTTTACCCTAATTTCCCTATTTTTGTCCTTAAATATGCAAAATATTAGCTGGCTTTTTTATTCCCTTACTACTAAATTTGGCTTTTTAATTTCAGCTAGATCTTTTTACTGCCCTAAATGGTAATACACGCAAAGGGACATGCTTACCCAGGGCTAACAGATGTTGTGCCTGAAATACTCCTGTAAACAAGGTCTTTAAATCCAAGGTTTTTAAGGCTCATACTATATTTAAAAAAAAAAAAATCAGTTCACTTAGGTCATTATTGGGATAATTATTTTTGTCTTAGTGTGATAAAGCTGTAGCAACCATGTGACTTCCCAGATTGCTAGAAACCATTGTAGAACAGGAGCTTATGCCATAGATATTTATACCAGATGCTAGCACGAGCTTGGGTGCTCTTTGTTCATAAGAACAAATAAAGTCTCACCCGACACCATCCCTTTTTGTGCCCCGTGGAAGCAGGAGTCAGAGGGCCCAGCATCCAAACTGGCACTGGGAGATGGTCCATATTTAACTGGCACCTCCCAAACGATTACCTGAATTGGAGGAAGTCAGACAAAGGCACAGATGGTGCTGGGACAAAACTCGAAGCTGTCTGGCTCTGGGGTGTCCTTTCTGCGAGCTAACGAGCAGGTTAATCAGAGATCAGCTCCTTGCTCCCTCGTTTCCATGAGGTAACTGGGTGGTGCATGGATCTGTCTTCCTCCTGCACTGCTCCAGTGCCACCTCCCTTGCCTGGCTCCCGGCCAGCCCTCGTTAGCCAAAGCAAAAGGAGGGCTTTGGTATTTTTTTTTTGCTGTTGTGGCTGTGGATTCCTGCTCAGGAACAGGCAGGTACTCATTAACCTTCATCCAGGAGGCTGTGAAATGTGCTTGACATGCTCTGGGCTGCCTGCTGTGCACTCCTGTCCCCTGCCACCCACCACCTGCCTTGCCTGTCACGGGACCGAGGAGCTGAGGCTGTGCTGCTCCATTTCAGCTTGGCAGTGCCCAGAGGAGCACCCGAGGCTCCGGGTAACCCAACTCCTTGAGGACTGGGGAGGCACATGCCAAAGCACTGACTCCTGAAGGTGCCTGGGCTGTGTCCTGGAAACAGCTAGAAAAACATATTTATCCAGTGACCTTTAGCTAGGGCTACCTCGTGGCATAGCTGAGGGGGAGCAGCACTTGGGATTAAGGATGTCGTGTCCTCGTGGAGGGCAGGCAGGAGGTGGGCTTGGGAATTGGGTGTGATGGGAGCACAGAAGAGGATCTGAGGCCTTCAGTCCCACCCTAAGCCACAGGTCTGTGCTGTCTTTGCCATGGGGATGAGTCCTCTCCTGTGACTACCACACCCCCCCCTCCCCAGTCTGTCTGCTGTCCTGATCCTCCATCTTCAGAGGCTACTTTTTGCCAAGTGCACCTCGGCCAGCATCAGTCAAAATGAGCTAGGATGGCTGAAACCATTTAAATCCAACTTAATAAAGACTTAACTGGGAAGCACTGGGCACCTTGTGTGCATGTGGCTGAGGCTGGGCTGGAAAGTGGGGTCAGCCTGGGCTGTTTGTAGTTAAAATGAACACTGTCCTCACCTTTTTACCTGGCTTCTCCCAATATCTTGGCAGAACCCGAGAAGCTCTGGTGGTGATGGTGCAGATGTATCTGAGACACACGTTCTGAGCACAGAAATAGTGAGTGGCACTGAAAATCTGACCTGAAACCTGCAGCCTGCACTACAGCAGTGCCATGGCCTTGGCTGGCTTTATGAATGAGCAGGTCTGTTGTTCTCAGCCAACTGCAATCACCTGCTCATTGCTGGGAGGACCTGAAAGTGCAGTTGGTGATCTTGGAAAGAAATGTGTCCTTATCTTGCTGGTCTATGAAAAATAAACAGCAATAAAGGCAGCGGTGATGAATGAAATGGGGATTTCCTCTGTCTCTGCCATGTGGTGCTGGACACAAACAAGGCAGGGGAAACAAGTGGAGTAGAAACTGCAGAAAGGATTTTTGCATTAATTATTAGCAATTCTAAAAGGAGGCCACTTATACACATAAAAATACTGGTTAAAGGTGATGTGCTTAGGCTAAAATTAGAATGTAAAGTGAACCAACTGTCTAGAGCACAATGTGGAGGGATCAACTCCAGGGATCCCTCCTGCAATAATAGGTTAAGAGAGGAATATTTATGCACAAAATACCACTCCTGAGTATCAGAGGAAAAGAGCCCATGGCTGGAAGTTCCCAGAGAGGTGTGGACAGGGAATCTTGCTGCCACACACTGTGTTTTGAGGTGTCACCTCCTGGCTTGCCCTTGCTGCTCTTCCAGGGGAGCATCCCCCTGGCAGCTGTTTTGGGCAAGCAATAGGAAATGCTGATAAGGTGGCTGTACCTGGGGGATTTAAGCACCTGCCTCAGAGCAGGTCTCACACCCTTCCTCTTGGGATCACCTACTGCTTTTTCCTTTTTCTTTAAAAAGGTGGGATAACAGTTCTTTTCAACCACAGCAGCTGGCAGTGCCCTGCCCCTGGGTACTGGTTTGATGGTTAAACCACCTTGGCTTCTAGATCCTGCCTCCTGCCTTGCAGGGATTCATCTGAACCAGCACCACGGCTGCTAATGCTGGACTGCTAGGAGAGGTTTTCTGGAGGAAGCTGTTGTAGTTGGGGAAATAAAACAGAAGACAGCAGCTCTTGAGCTCTGAGCAGGTGCAAACTGGTGAACCAGACTCGTGATTTGGATGCTCAGCTTTCCAAGGCACCTTCACGAGTTAGTTTCTGTGGCTCAAACACATTAAAATGAATACAGAGAAAGCCCAGGGAGGGTCAGAGGTGGCTTGACAGCACTGGGGCTGCTGTGGGGAGCTCGAAGCCAGGGGCACCTGCAGAGCAGCAGCGGCCTGAGCAGGGAGGAGAGCAGCTGGCCCTGCAGCACTGTGGGCATGTGAGAGGAGACACATGGCTGGGATGCCATTCCCCAGAGTCACAGCTCGGAACAGGACATCTTTGCTTCATGATCCCTTATGTAAAGGGTAGGAAAACTTTTTCCCCCCCCCCCCCCTTCAGGAAGGGACACACGTCCTTGTGCTGAGGACACTGCTGCCTTGTGCTCGCTCCCAGCCCTCCCAGAGCCAGTCCCTTGCTGCCACCAAGTGTTGAGCTGGAGTTTGGCGTAGCTGGAGTCTCTGAAGTGCCTTTTGCAGGAGGAGTTTGCAGGAAACTTCGGTATCCTCGGAGCTGCTGGAAGGGGCATCTGTGGGGCAACGCCTTCAGAGTCCTTGCTTTCCCATCCCACCCTGGATTTTATTCTTTATTCTTTTTAACAGCACTCCTCCCAGTGGGATTTGTGTTCATCTTTAATTTAAAATATTATAGGGCTTTTATGTCTTAAAAAAAAAAAGGGAAATTTAAATCTATACAATATGTCCTGTGAAATGAATTTTAGCTCCAATGCAGCTTGCACAATAAGTAGCATCACTGAAGTCCTTGCTGGACTTGGCACAGAGCAGCTCAGATGAAGGAGGCCCAAGCAGAGGAAAGTGACACATCCAGACATGGGTTGTGTTCTTTGTGAGCTAAACAGGATTCTGACTAAATATGATACAGCATCACCCAGTCATGTGTCTCTGCTTGACACTCTTCTGTGCCAGTGCAGAGCTGGTAGAGCAAGTAATTAAACCCAATAATAGTTCTTTTGTTATCAATAAATGCGTTGGTTTGGGGTTTTTTCCTCATACAAAAGGAATAAACTGAATTCCCAATACTCAAATTTTACTTCTAAAAGTGATTGAAATGATATTGGAATATGAGCTGTGTAGTGAAATGCACTATAAAAAAAAAAAAAAGCCAGTCAGGAGGTAAAATAGTAAATTAAACTAGACAAGTCCTTGTGTTGGCCAGAAAATAGTTGTAGGAAGAATAGCTGAAGGCCCTGGGAAGCTGGGAGCTGGAGGTGCTCAGGGAGGGGTTGGATTCCCCACAAGAGGGAGCTCCACGAACACGAATGGAAGGAGCTGAAAATGTCAATTTTTTGGGCTGAAAGCAATGGGGAAGCACCAAAACTCCCATGTTGGTTCCGTGCAAGCTGAAATCGCCAGGATTTCACTGGGTAATGATGCCAAAGTGAACAAGGCTTAGCCTGTGGCAGACAGAAGATGCCATGGCTGCAGCTGCAATGAGCCAGAGATGCTAAGCCAGGCTTGCAGGAGCAGGTCACAGGCTTTGTACCAATAACTAATACAGATTTTTTTATGGGCAGAAGCTTTTTTGGGGGCCTCGGAGAGAAAATGAAGGTGTTGCTCCTATTTCATACCTGAAAAGTCTTATGCTGTGGACTGTGAAAGGCTTTTGGTTTGTTCTTTTCTTCTTTTGGCCTCCATATATATCAAAGATACACAAAATAATATTCATTTCTATGAATATTGCTTCACGTGGTACAGAGAGAAGCTGAACAGGCTCCTTGGCAGGTTCTAGAATTCAGGCATCATCTTCTTCGGGATAACTTTTGCAGCTTTTTGGGTTTTCACTCAAATAGGAAGCAAAAAAGCATCCAATATCCCTTTCATCCTCTTAAAGAAAATAGTAATAAAACACTGAATCACACAACTTTAGATGAAACCAAATCCTGAAAGGAAGGAGAAACCAGCAGCTTTTAGATCTGCAAGGTCCCTTTCAAC
>VYZU01076540.1:0-28810 GCA_013401355.1 Ceyx cyanopectus
CCAGATGTCTCCAGCTCTGCCTGCAAACCAGGCTGCTCACTGGCCTGCTCTTCTGCAGGCTGGGTGCTTGCTGGGTGATGGATGGAAGATACAGGGGAGAACTGAGTCTTGCTCTGCTCCTGCCTCCGTCTGGCCACGGGTTTTGCTGAGTGGAGAGCTAAGAGGTGGACAGGCAGATAAATCCGGCTGTGCAAGGCTGAGTGATTTCTACAGTGCTACCAGAGAAGGGTCTCGTTCAGCACACAGCAGCTATGGAGAGGCTGATAAAGAGGTTTAGAAAAAGGATTGATTTGAAGAGGCCATAATCAGAAACAATACAAGTTGACAGATGACCTGAAATAACGGAGACACTTGGCTGTGGTAAAAAGTGTCTATTGCATGGCAAAGTGATGCTCAAAAGAATAAATCATCCACAGAAGAGGTTTTCCTCTGATAACAAGGGTTCTGTTAGGAAGTGCAAGGAGTTTGTGGGACTTGGGGTACCTCACAACTTGCAGAAGCAGTCAGACAAGGTCAGTGCCCAGGGCTGGTGGAGTCTCTGAACACGTTCTGCTCCTTACCCCACTGCTGCTCTTTGCTCTCACAATTTTAGCTGCATCACATGTTGCTTTCAGAAAGATCCGTGTGTAAATATTTTGGCTCATTTAATATGCCTGCTGGTATCTTAACACCAGGTCTCACATTTTCTCTGCCATTTGGGGAACTTGTTTTTATTTTCAAACAAATCTGATGCTCTTACAGAAGTTCATACCCAAGAATTGGGAGTTTCAGGGAAAGATGGCAGGAGTGCTGGTAAAATGACAGAGTGCTGGCATGAAGTGTGTGTGCTGGCTTGGGACTGGCTGAAATCCTCCTGCATGCATCACAGACCTGCCCAGACAGAGATCATGGCTGAACAATTCTGGTTTTTGCACTGGGTTCAGAATATTTAAATGGATTTTTTAAAAAATAGAAAATTTAAATTAGTAGGATGGACTAGGAAGGAATCAAGTGTCTGTGGAGAGCAGCTCAGGGCAGCACCCAGGTGTCACAGCTCCTCTCAGAAGGGTGAAAAATGGTATTAACTCCCTACCTGTGCCTGGCAGCAGGTTCCCATCCTCCCCCTTCACCGCTGCCTTTGATCATCCAGGAGAGTTCAAACCAATAACATTGCTGTCAAGTCCTTCCCTGGTTTTGTTTGCTCACGGAAATTTTGCTGAAGATACTTGATCCTAAATGCAAATAAATCTAGCTCATGTCCATCCTGCTGCCAGCACTGATCCCAGAGCCAATTACTTGCCTGGCATTTGTCATTGTTCCTAAGCTTTACCTTAGTAATTTTATTTAGACAGGGGCATTTTCTGCTGATAAATTTAGCTCGATTACCGAGTCAGAATGTATTTATTAAAACACCAATTAGACGTTGGTCTCTCATCAATCACAACGCCTTTAATTCATGCATGGATGCAAAACCTGTTTGAGGCGTTGTGCATGCATGAGTGGGTGATCTAAATCACACTGGCACTTTCCCCACGTTACCTTATCTTCGGGCCTGGAGGCAATCAATTTTTTATTTACCATGTGAATAATGTGTGATATTTTTAAAAGCCTCAGCACTTCATTATTTTGGTGTTGAAAGGAGGATACTTGCTTGATAAGGTTGGAAACAAAGGTGAATGTAGAGGTGAAAGCACCAGCCCCCCAGGCACTCAGGTGATCGTCCCCTGGGGGGAGGATGGAGATGATGGAGGGGAGGATGGAGATGATGGGGGAGAGGATGGAGATGATGGGGGAGAGGATGGAGATGATGGGGGAGAGGATGGAGATGATGGGGGAGAGGATGGAGATGATGGGGGAGAGGATGGAGATGATGGGGGGGAAAGGATGGAGATGATGGGGGGCAGGATGGAGATAATGAGTGGGGAGGATGGAGATGATGGGGGGGGATGAAGATGATGAGGGGGAAGGAGCTGGCTCCAGAGGTTGCCTGGCCAAGGGCAGAGGAAGAGTAAAAGGAGCATGAAATAGGAGTTTGAAAAAAAAAAACCAGCAGCAACAAAAGCAGCAGAAGCAGTAGGAAGAGTAAAAGGTGAAAGGACAACACCAAATGAGCAAGAGTGGATTGAGAACAGCAGGACATGAAAATGGCTCCAATGAGGATGCTCCAGAAGGAAAGGCTGGTGCAGCTCCCACGTGTAGAGGTTACGAGTGTCTGGGTACTGAAAATAACTCTGCCCCAAAAAGCCTGTGGTGTGTAACCTTTGTGCCTTGCCAGAAAACATTGTCCATTCCCAGCCAGGTCTCCTGGAAGACTCTCCCGGGGCTGGTTCAATGCCCATCCCCAGAGCAGCCTTGCTGCAGACCGAGCCAAAAAAAAAACCAACCCAGAAAAATGCAAAAACCCACAGACCTCAGGAAAAAGGGCTGTGAAAACTAGAAACTGTGTCAAAGAAACAGAATTTTGAGGGCAATGAGCTGTGGGGTCAGAGCTGCATGAGGAAGCAGCCACCTTCCCCCTGCATGTTCTCACCCAACAAGAGCTCTCCTTCCAAGTTCAGTAGGAAAAAAAAAGTTAAATGAAATTTCTTGTGGAATAGTCATTTGTAACAATCACTCTGAGCTATCACAACACTGCCTTTTTTCTAGGCCTGAAGTGTTATAACAGAAAATTAACTCTATGTAGTGTGAGAGTCAAATGAATGCTGTAGGTGTGGGGAGGATGGGAGGTGTTGAAGGGTCTCTCTGAGCACTTCCCCGTGCAGGTGCCATGGGAATCACCCTGCTCTTAAAGAGCATTGCCAGTGCCACACAACGGCGTTTATCAGTGGAAAAATCAGTGTTCAGCTCTTCCTCCTGGCAGCTGCCAGAGGTTTCACACCCGACGGTGCTCCCCGGGTGGTTCCAGGGGGCTCGGGGAGCAGGGGGGATGGGTGCAACATCCCCATGTGTCAGGGGATTAAATCAGGAGGTGGTCACTGGGGACAGGTAGAGATGGGGACCAGTCCCAGAACTGATGGAGCTACAGGGTAAAGCTGCACTTATTGGAAGTTACTTATGGATAGCATTGAAATTGGAGCAGTATTCCATTTTCTGAGAGCTTTTACTGGGTGAACTAATGCAAAACCCTCCTCCTCCAAGTTCCTAGAGGTCGGGGAGCTGCCAGACCCTGCCACCGGAGCATCATCGCCGCTGCCGGGGACTGCCCTGCGGCTCCCACCCGTCCCCGCCGGGTGCTTTATCCCCGGGAAACTTCCAGCGCTGCTGTTTCTGAGATGGACTCACTGATGACGGGGCTTTGGACCGTTTCTCTTTGGTGATTTTGGTTTGAGGGTCCNGAAGCTTCTAATAATAATAATTATAATTAGGGCACTGGGAGAGAAATGTGCTGAGATCGGGGAGAAAAGCAGGAAAGCCAGGCCAGAATTAATTAGCCCCTTTTATCTAAGCATCTCAAAGCGTTTAGACATTAATTAATGAATGTGTGGTGAGCTCAGCGCGATGCTCCGTTGGCTGCCGGCGAGGGGACCGGTGTCGGGGCTCAGCCCCCCGTCCGTGCTCGGTGGGTCTGTGTGCGGGGGCTGCTGCAGGTGCTTCCCTCTCGCCGCTGAGCAGCTGATAAGGAAGTTTTCTTAGCTGTCGAGTTCCTGGGGCTGAGAGCTGGCTGCAGATGGAGGCTTTGCCCCGCTTTTGCCGAGCGCCCTGCGGCATCCGACGGCTGCCGGGGGTGGGACGGGAGCCGCTCCGCGCAGCCGGTGCCCGGGTACCCACCCAGCCGGGCAAAGGGGGCCGTGGAAGCAGCAAAGGAGGCAGCTCTGCCTGCTCCGTCCGTCGGGCACCTGCTTGGCTGGCTCGGAGGAGATCAGAGAATTTCACAGCACCGCTTTCACTAGCAGAGCCGCTTCCTTGCGTGGTCGTCTCTTTGATCCTGGCTGGCACAGATGTATTTTTCATGTACTATTGCTTAATGCTGCAACCTTTCTTTATTTTTTTTTTTCCTAGTATCCGAAGACAACCTAATGAAAATTATTTTTTCCTCTGCTTCATTAAATGCTAAAGGGCAATTTGATTTTCTCCATCGTTTCCCGCCCCCCCCCCCCCTCACAATTCCTTAATGCACTGCTCCAGCCAGCCTGGCATGTTGTTCGTATAATGATTATATCTTTTCAGCATAAAATTTAAGCTCATTCTGTAGCTAGAAGTACATGTCTAGCGATGCCCACTGCCCAACCCCCAGGCATGCTGTGCTGAGGCCAACCAGGGCAGGGTGTTGGGAAGGCTGGAGCCAGACTGGCTGGGTGGGTTTTGTCATCGTGTACTGACTTCCCCACCCTTTAAAGGTCTCAAAAGTGTATTTAGCAAATAGAAATCTCTCGGCTTTCCCGGGGAGCCGGGGAATCTCTGCCCAGCCGCTGCCTCCTCACTCGCTGTGCCCAGAGCATCTGCTGCTGGACACCAGCTCTGCCAAGCCCTGTCCCAGCCAGCCAGCCCTGCCCGGCTCTCTGCTGAGAGGTCTCTACCCAGGGAACCTCTCCAAACCCCGCAGCCCTTTCCAGCACCCAGATCTCGTCTGATTTTGGCCATTCTGCCTCATGAATAGATGAATTTCTGCCTCCCAGCTCACCCGCGCATGCCCATCGTTGGTGAATATTCATTAAGTGAAATTAGCATCTATTAGGTCTTAATTAACCTACAAAAGGCTTGTTTTGTGATAATGAAGTATATAGTGGATGTGCCTGGTGGCAGCTGGTGGGTCTCCTGCCCATGGAGCCATCCCTGAGCAGACTCCAGCCCTGCAGGGGGTCACAGGGGGCTGAGCCCCATCTTCTTCCCATAGCTGGGAAGTCAGAGCTGTGAGGAGCTCTGGGCATGAGCTGAACTTTAGCTCAGGTTTGCACAACCTTGTTGGGTGATGGCAGCAGTGTCCTGTGCTGCTGCAGTGGCCTGGTGATACCTGGTGTCTGTCTGATGATGTCGAGTGGCTGATGATATTTGTGTCTGATGTTCAGTGTCTGATGGTGTTTGGTGTCTAATGAGGTTGGGGATCAGCTGTTTGGTGATGTTTGGTGTCTGGGCTGTTTGGACACTAGGTTGAGCTCTGTCCTTTGATTCAGGTTTCAAGGGCTGTCCTGCTGCTGTGGGATGTGGATGGACTTTAGCTGCATGTCCCTGTGAATTTGCTTAGAAACTCTTTGGGAGGCACTGAAAGCTGCCAGGCTCGGAGCCAGCGGTAGGATGTAGGAGGAGGTTGCACGGTGTGCTAATGGGAACTGACCTGAGCAGGAACCTTTTCCCTCTCAACTCATTTTTCAGTGTTTTCAGACGTTGTTTGTGTCAGCGTGGGTCGGGGAAGCAGCACGTGGTGAGGTGCAGGGCCTGTCCAGCATCCCCAGTGCTGCCTGCTGAGGTTGTTTTTTCAGACACGATACAGAAAAGGTCTTGAAGCAAGTCTATAAATGATGTTTAGCCACAGAGCTCACAGGCTGAAAGGCTCCTTCGTCGCTGATGAAAGGAAGAGATGAGGAGGTGCTTCCAGATGTTGTATAAATGATTTCTGTCGTGTTCATGGTTGGAAAAAGGTGGAGGAATGGGGGAGCTGGGCAGTGCCCACCAGCAGTGCAGCTTTGGAGCACTTTGCTGCCAAGAGCTTGCAAAGCTCCAACAGCCTCTGCTTCCAGGGCCTGGGGGCTTGAAATTGGCAGCAACATTTTTTACTTCTTTTTTTTTTTTTTCCTCATTTAGTTGATGGGGAGCAGCTTCTGGACCCTCATGTGAGGAAGTTTCCCCATCAGCCTCTCCCCTGCCAGCCCCACGGCGAGCCCAGCTGCACAACCCCTGAGCCAGTGCCACAGCTCTGGCCAGTCCATTCTCCCTCCCCATTCCCTTCCCCTGCCCTGGCAGTGCTGCCAGAGATGCTGGGGTGCCATCCTGGCTACGGTCCCTTCCCTGGGGTGGGATGGGGGGGGGTTGCAGGGGCTGAGCTGCTGGTCTGAAGTTGCAAAGCTAAATGACGCTTTCCTTGATCTGGATAATGTTACCAATCTGCCCGAGCTGGAAATGATAATTATGTTTTAGTGGGAAGAGGGATGCTTCCAAATGACATTTAAATCCATGATTATTGCAGTGGTTTGGTCAGGGAACAGTTGTTCCCGATGCCAGCTCTGCCCCTTTGTCACGGATTACTGCGCTTGGGCAGCTCTCCAGCTGAAAAACAGAGAATCGAGCCACGTGCTGCATGAATCAGGAAATGAATTAAGTGCTATTCAGGGTTCCCATCCCCCATGGGTTATGCAAAGGCAGGACCGTGCTTCCCAAAGCCTCTGTTTTGTGCACGACCCAGCCCTCGTGCGTGGGGAGGCCACCCCCAAAGTCATGTGTGGTGTCCGTGGGGGTCAGGGGCTGGCTGGGGAGGCCACCCCCGAAGTGATGTGTGGTGTCCGTGGAGGTCAGGGGCTGGCTGGGCAGCGGGGACACTGGGGGTGATGTCCCCCCAGGGTGGAGGCTGCCAGGTCCAGCTGCACCATCTGGCAGCTGAAGCTGGGGGTGCTGATGAGATGTCTGGAGAAATGAGGGGTGCTCTGTGAGCGGGTGCAGGAGCTCTGGTGTTACTGGAAAGCGGGTGCCTCCAGAGAGCGGGTGGAGGTTTTGCTGTCACCTCCAGTCTGTGGTGACAGGAAAGCTGCTCCCCGAGAGGTTTCCCGCCGGGCTGGCTGCATCCCTGCCCGGGTGGGTGCAGCCGTGGGGGTCTCGGAGCCGCCGGTAACCCCGGGGTGCTCTCTCTGTTCCTCTTGCAGGCGAGCCCTCCCGCTGGGCATCGTCCCACTGCGACTGCTGCTGCAAGAACGGCAAAGGCGACAAGGAGGGCGAGAGCGGCACCTCCTGCAACGAGCTGTCCACGTCGAGCTGCGACAGCCAGTCTGAGGCCAGCTCCCCCCAGGAGACCGTCATCTGCGGCCCCGTCACCCGCCAGCCCAACATACAGACTCTGGACCGGCCGGCCAAGAAGGGGCCGGTGCAGCTGCTGCAGCAGTCCGAGATCCGTAGGAAGAGCGACCTGCTCCGGACTCTCACCTCCGGCTCCCGGGAGTCCAACTCCAGCAAGAAGAAAACGGTGAAGGAGAAGCTCTCCATCGAGGAGGAGCTAGAAAAATGCATCCAGGATTTCCTCAAAATCAAAATCCCAGACAGGTTTCCGGAGAGGAAACACCCCTGGCAATCCGAACTGCTGAGGAAGTACCACCTATAGGCTGAGCGTGGGGCAAGCACACCACCTTAGTCCGGGTAGAGCAGGATTCTAAGCGATACAAACCCGATTCCCAAGAATAATTATTTGTTAGGTCACCAAAAAAACAACCAACCGCCCACTCAGCAGCAAGCACCCGTCTCTATAGTACTGCCTACTTTGCCTATTTCACCTTAACCTTTCTAGTCCTAGGGTAAGGATATTTTTCCAGTCGTGGAAGCACAATGACAAAAGCTTTTCTTTGTAAACTCTTACACAAGCTGAGTACCTTAAGGGCACGGCCGTGCCCGTGGCCACAGATGCCCCCGTGCTGGTGCCAGGGGGAGGTGGGGCACGGGTGGCCAGGGCTCCGTGGGAGGGCTGGACACCGCCCCGTGACACAAGCTGTGCCATGGCAGTTTACCTTAAGCATGTGTATATATATATGTGCATATATATATATATGTGTGTATATATCTCTCTGTGTATATATATATGTATATATATATCAATATATATTGCTTAACGATTTTCTGGCTCTCTCCTAATAACTGCACTTTCTCAGAAAAGAGCATTTTTTAGCAGTCTGTGGATGTTCTGTTTCCTCTTCAGGTCTTTGAGGGTTGAACAGTAGGACACCCATTCTCACCCTCTCTCTCCCCCCTGCTCTGAGACACTGTAAATGCATTTCAGTGGAGACCAGGGAGCAGCTTGAGGGTCTTTGGTGCCATCAGCAAAATATTCCGTTTGGTTTTGATGAGTTTGTTCCCTCTCTGTCCTTCCCACGCCTCTTGTCACGTTCCTCAAGGCTCTCCAGTGCCAGTGGGTTAAACATGTGATGATCCCAGTTGGAAAGCTGTTAGGAATTCTTCCTGGTGCCGGGCACGGTGGCTGCGTGACAGTGTCCTGTCCAGAATTTTCAGCCACGTTTATTGTTTGAGGCAGGGGATTGATTTCTGCAGGATGGGAGCAGCACCTCCCCAGCCACCTGGGTGTCAGACCCCAGCAGGAGGTGCCCACATGGCCTCCCATGGTCCATCTGCAGCCAGGGCCGTGTGTCCCGTGTGACAGGAGCCGTGGGAAAGGCTGGGCTTGCTCTGCTCAGAGCCAGGGTCCCCCAGCCCATGGCCCCTGGGGTGCAGGAGCTCGGGGAAGGGGAGTGGGTTGGTCTTGTGGGGTACAACAGGCTGTCACTGCTGGCTAACGTGTGAGCACAGCAGCAAGGAGAGTGCCCAGGAGCTGGGTGTTGGCAAATGGTCACGGGCATGGGGCCACCAAACCAGGAGCAGGTGGGTGCCAGGAGGGGCTTGGCTCAGACTGAATTGCTCCAGGTAGCCTGGTTTTTTTTAGCTGGGAACACAGCTAAAGGGTTCGAGAGAAATTATTTGCTTTTTTTGGCCCAGGAAGAAGGAGATTTTATATATATAGAAAAAATAAATATATGGGAAGTGATAGTGCTGGCAACACAAAGTGCTTTGATCCTGATGTATTTAGTGCCCTGCAGGTTCCAGGGCTTCCCCCTCTTAAATTCATTGCTTTGGGAGAGGATGTCAAGTGTGCCCGGGTTATTTCCATTGCTCTTCAGGCATTTCCAGCAGGGTGGTCTCTCCGTGCTTGCAGGGCTCCACGCTCCCGCTGGGGACGTTTTTGTTTTGCCAGAGGAGCCATAAGGTGTGAAGGAGCACACGGGCAGAGCTTGGCACCTGCTGCTTGGCCACAGGGGGTTTGCTGGGGCTTACTGGGGAGGGTGCAGATTTTACCAGCAAAAAAAGCAAGCAATACTTGCCCAGAGTGATCCATAAACATCAGTTGGCTGCAGGGAGGGGAAAAGCCTCCCACCAGGACACGGCCCAGCCTCTGGAGAGCAGGGCTCGGAGTGGCAGCTCAGCACCCTCCCTGCTGTGGCTTTCCACACAAGCAGGGTGTGATCTCTTGCCCCGAATGTGCTGAGGTGGTATTGCAGGGTGTGGGCTGTGGAATGGAGACCCTGGGACGTGCTGGGCTCACTGGGGCTCAGCACTCTTGAGATCAGGCTCTAGACCCAGCTTGGGTGTTGAGACACTCGAGCCCCAGCGTGGTAGTTGTGCAGCCCTCAGGTTTCCCCTTGGAAATCAGTGTTTTGCACAAGATCTACAGTCTTGGCTCCTCTTTGCTGGTTAATTTCTAGCATTTTTCTTTTCCTACTTGTCATTTCCTACACCTTGCCCCTGCTCTCTGGCACCGAGTGAACACAACTGGGGCAGACAGGGCTCTCCTTTGGGATTTCCAGCTGAAGGTGCAGCTGAGGGTGGGCCACCCCCCTTCCTCAGCAGCAGACTGCAGCTAAAAACCCATCCTTCCCTCCGCTCCAGATCACTCCCTGTCTCTTTAATATCACAAGTCTTTGGGCTATAAAATGCATGTGACAGTGGAAGAGCAGGCGTGCTGTGTGTGTGTGTTCCCGGCCGACGTGCAGGGTGCCCAGCATTGCATGATGATTAATAACTGTAGAAAAATTAGACCAAATGAAATGCACCCGAACGGGCTTGATTTATGTGGCCTTCACGTCCTCGGTTCCAGATGAAATGGTTATTACTCGCCAGGGCTACAGAAATAAAGGTCTTAACTTCAGTTAATCACAGGCAGGTCCTTCTTGCTGTGGGGGGACAGCTGGTGCCCGTGTGTGTGGGGACACAAGCGTGTGTAGGGGTGTTTGTGACTGCAGGGGGCTCATCCTGGTCTCACTTTGTGCTGTGAGGGTTTCAAAGGGAGCTGGGGGCTCTGCTTTGAGGCTTTGTGCTGTTAGGAGTGACCAGCAGGCTCTGGGTGGAGCAGCCATGGGGGGAACCAGCCCCTGACCCCGATGGAGATGGACAAGATGCTGGTGATGCTGCGTGGCATCTGTCACTGCTGCTCTAAGGTCCCCTTCTCTCTCTTCTTGTCTCACTGCTCTTCTCCAGACCACTGTTACCCCAGAGAGAGACCTGCACCCCAGCAAAGAGCCATGCTTTGGACACCTTGTTCTCTGTCAGGTGGCCCCTGCTGGGCACAGGACCCCTCAGCTGGCTCTGATGGGGGCACCATGGAGATCCGTGGCCGGGTAGACAGGACCAGGGTAATTAAAACCACTGCTGAGCTGAGGTGCAGATGGCAGTGGGTTGGGAAAGAGCCACTGAACTTCTCCTGCTCTTGCTGCCCACCCAGTCTGGGCACTGAGATGGTGACTTTTCTGATCACAAGAGGGTGATGTATTGAATCCAGAAGACTTCCCAAAAAAACATGTCATGCTCACCTACATCTGCATATGTACAAGTTGGGGCTGCAAGGAGGTGAGGAGGGAGGGGGAATAACAGGTTGGCTGGGTTCTGAGCGTAAGAAACATTCTGCTCAATCCTACTTTGCTCCAGGGAGAGAACCTCTGTCTATCCCTAGGTCATTTTTCGTCACTTATTGGTAGCAAATCAACCCAAAACTCAGTTACCAGAGTGCTTCATTCTCTCTAAACTACCTGGGGAGCAACCTGGGCTTTGAGCTGCTTTCTATGTGGAACAGAGACCAAGTGCAGGTTCTGTTGAGACTAATTTAAAACCTTACACGGACTTCGGTGGGACTGAGACTCTGCTAAAACACCTTTTCTCAAGGAAATCGGGCCCTTAGTCAGTGGGGATTCATAACAACCCCCATCCTCTCAGGCTGCTCGCAGCCTTCCTCGCTCATGTGGAGGGCGGATGGGGCTGGCTGGCTCTCGAGGGTCTTGTGTAGCCTAAGCCTGGGCTTAGGTGGTCTTGACTTTAGTTGTCTTGCTTAGCTCTGCTTAGGAGGCTGGGCTGGAGGAGCAGGGAGGGCACAGGTATCTCTGTGAGGATGCCCGTGGTGCTGTGGCCATGGCTGGCATGGATCAGCTCGGCTACATGTGCCCCACCTGCCCCTGCCACCCCCTGCATCTTTCACCTCAGAAACACTGGTTTTCCAGGGGCTTTTCCACGTGCCCGACCCCCTCGAGACACCCGAGGGGGGCTCCAGACATCAGGGGAGGCAAAGGGAGACCGTGTCAGACCCCTGCAGACCAAATTATGTTTTGTTTTGTTCCGTTTTCTCCCCTGAACCATCCGCCAGCGCCGTCCAGAGGCTTCCCAGCTCTCTGGAGAGCACGTCTGGGGGTTTTAGTTCCAGTTCTATGAGCTCCTGTGATGGTTTTACTGGCAGAGCTGTAGGGGACAGGAGGTTGGTGTGTGGGCTGAAGGAGGACAGGAGGTTGGTGTGTGTCAGCAGTGGCCAGAGCCTCACCCCAGAGGGGCTGGAGAAGCCCTCCCAGCCTCCTCCCCTGCCCCAGAGCCCATCCCACCTCCTGGGCTGGCCTCTGTGCACAAAGCCCCGTGTGCATGGTGGTAAAAAAAAACCATTGTCCGGTCTTATGGATCGTTTATGCCCCAAAGGGGTTTTGTAGATTAATAGTAAAAGAAAAAAAAAAAAAAAAAAAAAGCAAAAAAAAAAAAGCACTTTTTGGGAATTTATATTATAAAAGACATTCTTTATTTTTCTTGGCATCGATATCACTTAGCTAAAAATAAATAGTAAATAAATAAATCGGTTTATAAGGATGATATTACAGATTTTAAAGTATATAAGATGAAAATAAAAAGCAGGATGCAGAGTTAACCAGAGGTGTGAAGCAGGATGGCAGGGCCCAGCTGGCTGCACGGGAACTGTTGGGCTTTAGAAGGGGGGTGTCCCCCCCCCAGGGGTCCCTCTGGCCGTGTCACCCTGTCCCCAAGGACTGGGGGGGCTGGATGTGCTCCATTGGCTGGACCAGACCCAGCCCGGGCAGTCACCTGCCTTAGGGGCACAAGTGCTGCCAGTGCAATATTTTCCCAACCAACAGAGGTTTAAAAAGGGGGGGATTTGGTGATTTTTGTGACCTACTAGGGGCCTTGCTCATGTTACATTTTCGGACCTCATACAAGCACTTAATGACTTCGCCGAGGCTGAGTCAGCCTGTTGCACATTGACGTAGATTAAGTGGCACCCACTGAATTACCTCTCTACTTTCCAACGTGGTTCACTTGTACATAAGTGTAATGTCAAATTGTTTACAGGTTATTTTGTGCGTAACTGTGGGAAAAAAAAAAAAAAAAGAAAAAGAAAAAAATAATAAGTTTTAACTACAAATTTAAAGGAAACGATTTTACTGGAAGGTGTTTGAAAAAAAAAAATTAATGAATGTGCTTAATACAGTATAGACATCCTTGATTATGGTCTCACATGAATGCATGTATCTCTGTGTTGTCAGTCCCCACCAGTGAGGTTATTGGCAATATTCTGCGGTCTGTGAATAGCAAATATGCATAAACTACTGTGACTCTGACAAATATAACTCGGTAACTGTTTCTACTGTGGTATGTTAAACAAAAAAGAAAAAAAAAAGACTCCTGTAGCTTTTATCCTGCTGTATTTCCCTGGTACAAATAACACCATGAAAGAAAAGAGCCACCTTGGAAAAAAAAAACAACCAACCAACCCAAACAAGTCACAGCTGTGACCTGTGGGGAGTCGTTGGTGCAAAACCCCTGCCACGTAGCTGGGGCTCAACTGCTATAAAAATAAATTTAAAAATTGCCTATTTATAGAGCTGGGAGGTGGTGCTGGAGGAGTTTCTGTTGCTGGAGGAGGAGGTGACCTTTTGGTTAGGCTGGCACTAAAAGGAGAGAGCCACTCCCCCTGAACGGTGCCTGCGTGCGGGTTCTGCAGGGAACGCTGCAGCTCGTTGTCTTGCCATCAAATACATCGGTGTGTGTGCACTGCAAGAGCACAGACAAGAATAAACCCCTTGAGATCCTCCAGCTGCCATATGCACACACATAAAATGCATAGGTAGATCCACACATGCTTTCTTGCCCACTGTGAGTTGACATCGGGTGCAGTACCCCACAGGCTGGGGGGTTATTCTCCTTCGAAGATGGTTGAGGTGTTTTTATTTTTTCTCCTTTATTTTGGGGTTGAATTGAAAATATCAGTTCTGTGGTTGCAGGGTGAGATTTCTTCTGCCCACCCTGTGTTGAGCAGAGCTTTTCTGATGCCGTGGTTTGAAAGTACTGTCACCAGCAGCAATACTTCTGGAGAACCCATCGCCACATCCAGAGCACTTCCAACCATACTCTGAAATGCTTCTGTCCATCATTTTAAAGATGCCTTGGCCAGGGATGGCTTCTTCCTGCCCAGCAGGAGAAGGCTGTAGAGGGAGAGGCAGGATTTCTGGTCCCAGGGAGGCAGCCCAGCAGTGGCCCTTAGTGCTGGTCCCCACATCACCCATCCGCAGACGCTGCTCAGCTCCCTTCACCCTCCAGCAGCTGCTGGGGAGCAGGACGGGCTGCTGGGGTGGGAAGAGCCTCCTGCCAGCCTCTCTCCCAGTGTGCACAGACTCATCTGATGGGTCATCAGCCCTCTGGGGTGGTCACTGTCTCAGCCACACCCCGACACAGCTCTGGTCGGGAGGCAGCGGGGCTGGAAAGGTCGGTAAGCAGGCGACTGCTCCCTTGTGGGGCTGAGGGTCCCACGATGGTTTCTTGATTGTTTTAAATCTGTGGTTCTTGGCTGTTCTTCAGTGGGAGCGTCTTCCAGCAGCCCTCTCCTGGGAGGATAAAGATCCCATCTTTGCAGAGCTCCCCACAGCTGGTGTGGGGCTTTGGATGTCTGCACAAGCACATGGCCAGTGGAGCAGTCCCAGCCGTGGTGTGGTCACCACTGGCTGCACTAGCAGCCTGCAAACAGCCAGGGCTGGAAGATCCATCCAGCTGCTCGTGCAATTCCCATCCCAGCAGATGGCTCTGGAGAAGCAGCTGCCTCCTGCAGCAGTGACAGCAGAGCCAGCAGCGGGGCCCAGGGCTCCCCAAACTGCCACCTCAGCTCTTGGGAGAGCCCCTCCCCAACCACCCACCTGCTCTGGAGCCAAGGACATGGGGAGACAGGGCAGAGGTGCCGTGAGGAGTTGGTTCTGCTGCCATTTCTGTCCACGCGTGGAGAGCTGGAGCCCTTTCCCTCCCTGCATCCTCCAGGGTGGCAGCTGAAACCTGGCACTGGTCGGAGGAGCAGCAGCATCATCCTCTCCTAGGGCTGGCACAGGGCACTGTGGCTGGGAGGGGAGGATGAAGAGCAGCTCACAGGGCAGTGCCCTCATCTCCATTCAGCTCAGCCCAGCAGAGATGCTGCTACCACTAGTTTTTGCCCGACACGACAGAGGGTCTCTCTGGGGAGGCTTTTCCCCCCCAAGCTGAAGAATTGATGGTGTTCTGGTAACAGGAACCAGTAACTGGCTGGGCTGCAGGTGTCTGAGGAGCTCTTGCTCTGTGGATGAGATCTCTGTGACTAATGGATTTTGACTTTGCCAATTGATTATTTTTTTTGGTTGTTGTTGTTTAAATGACAGTTTGGAATAAACAGAAATTGAAGTTTCTACTTTTTTTTTTAATGTAAAACTACAAATATCATTTTGTCTGACCTGAAATGAAGGATGTGTTTCTCTTCAAACAAAAAAAGAGGTTAATAATTATTTATTAAACCAATTTTTTTAGTCTTTTTTTTTTNTGTGACTAATGGATTTTGACTTTGCCAATTGATTATTTTTTTTGGTTGTTGTTGTTTAAATGACAGTTTGGAATAAACAGAAATTGAAGTTTCTACTTTTTTTTTTAATGTAAAACTACAAATATCATTTTGTCTGACCTGAAATGAAGGATGTGTTTCTCTTCAAACAAAAAAAGAGGTTAATAATTATTTATTAAACCAATTTTTTTAGTCTTTTTTTTTTGCTTGAATTAGGTCAGTCTTGAATTGAAAAACAAGAGCTTCTGAGAGCAGAAGTTGGAATCCTTCTCCTCCAGAGTGACCGTGTTGGCATTTTTGCACATTTCAGGATGTTTCCCCTTCCACACATTTTATTCCCTCCCCCCGCAGCCTGTTTCCCAGGCTCTCTGTGCACTCCATGGACCTGGTGACAGCCTGGTCCCCACTGCTGGCCACACGCTTTGGCCCCACAGAGGGACCTGCAGGGGTCAGGTGGGATCCTGAGAGAGGAGTCCCCGTGACCCCTGGAGGGGTTTCCAAGCCCTGGAGCTGTGGTGCTGAGGGATGGGTCAGTGGTGCCCTGGCAGTGCTGGGGGATGGTTGGACTCCATGCTCTGAAAGGTCCTTTCCAACCAAAGTGATTATGTGAAATGGAGCCAAAAAACCCCCAACAAGATCAATTTGAGATCAAGGTTTGGTTTGTAAAATGTTTTGCTGTCCCTTGGTGGCTGAGGAGACCCCGAGCAGAGCAGTAACACTGGCCCTGTCCTTGTGCTCCTTTCACCTCTCCCCCTGCTAATCCTTCACCCTGGCTTGGGTGGTGCTGGGGACAGGGACAGGACACTGAGCTCCAGCCGCTGCCTCCCAGCCCAGGCTCATGCCTCCAGCCCACCTCCTTTGCTCCCCTTGGGGCTGGGGCTCCCTCCCCATCTCTCCCAACCCTTCTGGGCTGCAGAGGAGAACAGGTCAGAATCAGCAGCTCTGCTGCCACATCCCAGCCCTGTCCCAAGAAGGGGCTCAGCTCTGCACCTTCCACATGATTTCTAGGGCAGGGAGCTGAATTGTGCTGGTCCTGGTCTTGTCACCTATGTCAGGGCAGGGCTGTTGAGGTTGGGATATCTGTGCCATAATTACTGAGGATTTAATTACCTTCCCTACGCAGCACTGTATGATGTACATGGAAAGTGGGAGCGATGTCAGGTGATACCAGAAAATAATTTTAATCTGCCTTACAACTCTATAATTAAAGGAGTGGATGTATAGAAAGCTATACACACATGTCTTATTTCTTTTTCTCTCTGAGTTACAGTCGTTGTGGCCTGTGAGCAGCACCAGGCCAGGGCTGGACTCTCCCTGTGCCTGGAACGGCTCTTGCTCTAAGCAGGAGGGTCAGAGGGGGATGAATGGTCCTAACCCAGCCCTGAGTCAGAGGAGATGACACCTCTGCCCAGGCGTAACTCCCAAGTGCTGTCCAAGCACTCAGGGCATGGAGGAGCAGGGCTGGGGTGGGTTTGTACCTGGGTCACCCTTTTTGCTCGCTTGGCATCCCCCAGCAGATGTGACGTGCAGGGAGGGTGAGGTGTGACCTGCCCATCACCCCTGAGCTTGACAGGGATGGGAATAAATTATTACTGTGCCCCAAAGCCAGAGCAGATGTGGTGCTCAGCAGCTTGCTCAATGGTACCCAGTGAAGAGGTAAAGATCCTTTCCACTGTTGGGCAGGACTGTGATGTTTGGGCACAGACCCAGCACCCTCCAGCCCGCAGCAGCCTCTCCCCACAGCACAAAGGGTGAACCTACTGCAGGGAACTGAGACAACCAAGCTGAGACAGAGCAGCAGGTACCTGCTTCTGGCTGCCTCTCCTCTCCCGTTGCTGCTGCTGAGGAGCTGGGGCCGCCCCTCGGGTTCCTGCTGCCGGAAAGTCCGTGGGGGAGAACCCTGTAAATACAGCAGGTTAAAAACTGGCAAAGTAACAGACGATCTGTATTAAATGCAGATGTTTCCCATGTTTTGTAGTATTGTTTTATTGATAAATAAAAATCAACCAAAAAAAAAAAAAAAAAAGGTGTTTGGCATCATATGTGGGACCTGGACCAAACCCTGGCCTGTGTTTGCTGGTGGAAAGGGGATGGTGCCTGTCACAGGAGGAGCTGTGCAGCCCTCTGCCTCCCACCCCCAGCTACAAACCTCTGCCTCCCACCCCAGCTGCAAACCCCTCCCCACAGGGTCACCCATCCCCACAATATCACTGGCCATGCTGGAGCCAGTGCTGGGCTGGTGAGCACCAGGCAGTTCAGGGTACAATTTTCAGGCCTAGTCTTCAAAGCTGTTAATTGAACATAGACTATTAAGCAGCTGAATATGCACCAATTACCTGGCCAGCCACAGCACTGTGGGATAAATAAGGATTAATGGGTGAGGATTAATAAACAAGGTTAATGGAAAACGAGGAACGTTGGGTAGGCTTTAGGCATGATACGTGTGATGCTACACACTGCAGCCATCCCTTTCTTGTTTCACCACAACAGTACAAGACGGTGAGACTCCATCAACTTGGAATTTTAACAAAAGGAAAACATACCTGGAATTTGCAGTCTGGTCCATCAGAATTAGGTAGGGGAAGCAGGACCTAAGTGGGATGTTGTTCAAGTCCAGTCCCAACCTGAAAGGGAACACTGTGTATATTACAAAATAACCCTCCTGCTGTCACCTGGTCCCCGAGTGCAGCATTTGTATGGCCAAGAGAATGACAAAGCAGCAGCTCAGATGTGCACGGAGGTGGGTGAGAAACCAGAGGGGAAAGACCTCTGCTGTGAGCTGGCCCAGATGACTCCAGAGGCATCTTCCAGCCTGACTGTGCTGGATGGGGAGAGCTTGCCAGAGGAAAGGCAGAGTCGCCCATGGAGAGGTGAGGTGGAAGATGCTCACAAGATGAGTTACCAAGGCAAGGGCCACTCAGAGGGACGAGGAGCCATGCTTGTCCCTGGCTGCATGTCCTGCTCCATGGTGAGGCTGTTGGCACAAGACTGACTCATGAAGCAGGACCCCAACGACAAAAATACCACTAATGGCTGAGAGATTATCCCAGAACGCTCTGGATTTTGAAAGCACAGCAAGACAAACAGAACTTGGAGCAATTTAGCTGCTTGTGAATTAGCTGCCTCCCAAAGAAAGGCTTGAGAAAACTGGTTTCGTCAGAGACTCGTTAAAAAACACTAAAAACATTAATACTATAAACATCCTCTCCGTGGCATAAATTTTGCATGTTTCCAGATGTATTTTTATTACTATTATGCCCATTTGATGGGAGGAGAAAGGGAGGCACAGCTATTAGGATTATTTTGCCCCAGAGATCACAGCAAACAGTAACCAGGAGGTACTAAACCCATCCCCTCTTCCCCCGCTCCAAGCCAGGCGTGCCTGTGCTGCACCAGGCTGCCAAATCTAAAACCCTTGATCAGACTTTATTTAGTCTTCACTGAAGCAAAACGCTCCCTGATGTCAGGATCTAGTGCTGATGGATCCAGGGAGCCAATACCTGTGACTGCTGGACGCCTGCTTATCCATGAAATAGAGCTGGGGGAGGATGGGGGAAGGGGCTCTGCTTGGGTGTTAACCCCTCGGACCTCCTGGGAAGCATTTGCAGGGCTCCTCCAGCATTAGCTAGCACCAGACTGTCACAAGTTGTTGAGCACAGCTCAGTGTAAATGCACTTTAGCACACGGCTGTTCCGAGCTGCTGAACAGAAGGCGATGGGGCTATTTCTGTCTCTGCTCCGACGTCCTCCACCTCACCCGTAACCCCGACGCCCTGGAGGTCAGGGAGCTGGGCAGAGATGGCTCTGTGCTCATAGGGCAGGGACCACGAGAGGTCTGAGGTCTCCCAGGGGTGAAGGACCCTCGGGAGGAGAGATGCACAGGGAGGGGAGGGACCAGACAGTGGGAGCCTCGTCCCCCTGAGCTGGGCTTTGCCACCCCCTAATTAACAGCAGCAGAGATGAGGGCCAACCAAACACCTCAGCCCCTCTGCCTAGAACGAGTGTTATTTCAGTGCTTCTGACTCTCACACCATCAGTAACTTGGCCCCTCCACGCCTCAGTCCCTCTTTACGAGTTGATACACATGAAGATGAGCAACAACAACAGCTGAGCAGATAAAGTGCAATGGACTGTGCACGTTGACCTTGGCTGGACCTCCAAAGATAAACCCAGAGTTTCCTCCTCCTTTATTCAGCCACAGAGGTTCACCCCCAAGTCCAGTCAGCAGCCTACTTTGGCACAGTCCCTTTCCAGGGCATCTGAAAAGGGTGCAGGAGCTCATAGGCATGTATCAAGAATTTAATTTCTGCTTTCTCTATGATCTTGTCTCTGTTACTTGAAGTTGCTATTAAGCTACCCTAATTATTTTTTAAAATCCAATAAAGACATCTAATACGTGTAATTTTAACATAATGTATTGGGAATAATATGTAGTTTAGTGATATTACCAGCGCTAAAATAAATGGTGCTACTCACAAAGCTATGAGCTTTTATTTTCATCATTAGCCCGAAAGAACAGGTCTTGATCTATTTATAATTCTTCATTAGGATCATTACAGATGATTCTCTTCTCTCCTTTGCTGTGTCTGATTGTGAGCCTTGGGAACAACCACAGAATTCCACTTATGTTGAGTTCTTAGAATAGAATCATAGAATCATTATGGTTGGAAAAGACCTCTAGGATCATCAATCCAACCTCCATCCCAGCATCTCTCTCTCCACCAGCCCACAGCCTCCAGTGCTTCCTAAAATGCAGAAGTGCAAAAACCTTCAGCTGTACATTTTCCTCTGCCCAAACATCTCCACCTTTCCCTTTGGCATCATATCCTGCTTAGGACTGCTCTTCTCACCTGAATTATCCCCCCACACAGCTACTACCATATTTGTCACTAGATTGCCATTTAGCTCTTTAAACTGTCCACGAATCTAATTATCTACAGAAATTATTCCAGTCCTCACCAGCCTCCTCGTGCATTTCTGCAGCTTTTAGCCAACACAAAAAAAAAAAAAAAAAGACTGAAGAATTCCTCCCATAATTTCAAGAGTTTTTAATCACTCACAGCTTTGTGTCATGTCTCACATCTCCCTTTGTGTCCAGGGCAAGCCACGCTGGCCAGGGATCATCCTCCAGCTGCTTGTCACCCCGCGCAGCTCGTCTCTCGCTCACAAGCATTTGTGTTTTTCCAGCACTACGGAGGAGAGATAAACTCAGTGAGCAACACAGCACTGAACACTGGCAGTTTAATTGCAGCTGTAGAGTGTGACGCCCCAGCAAACAAAACACGAGTGAGAACATTTCCCTCTCCTCCCCACGCTGTGACCACATAGTTGCTCCTGTGGCTGTGTAGCTGCCTTGGCCTCCCAGAGACACGTCCAGCCACATCTGCAGCATCCTCCCCTCTCCTGCTGACCTCCTTGGGCTGACAGAACAGGCAGCAGTGTGGAGAGCACGTTGCTCACACCTCCCTGGGCACCGTTTCTGAAGGCGATGCAAGCTGCTCAATCTGGCTCTGGAGTGGGCAGGCAGTACTGGGTTGGTACTGGGTACCACACCAGGGCCAACTGGTAAAATGCACTTTAGGGTTCTGACTTCAACATACACAAGCTTGACAAAAAAATAACCCGAAACCCAACTAATCAAAAAGGGCAGCTTCTTTTTTTTTTCATTGGGGTAGCTCCATCAGCTTTGTAGACTCACCTATCACTATGGCATCTGCACTTCCAGGGGTTCCTGCATGTTTAAAGTTAATTAAGTACTAACTGCTATACTAGGACCTGGATGCTGAACCCAGCTTCAATAAATTAAATGGAATTTGCTCCTTGGGGTGGTCTCTTCATAAAATATCCTACCATTTCATAACACCACAGTGAGATAGCAAGCTGCTCTGGCTTGCAGGGCAGCAAGTGGTTTTGCTTTGTTCTGCACCCAGAGCCACTACCAGTCTCCTGCTCTTCCAGCCAGAGCTAAAATCAAGGGCATTGGAGGGGGGATGTGGTCAAACCCCTTTGTAATTTCTTCCAACTGCTAATCCGTGCCCTGAAACAGGAAAATGGATATTCCCTTTAGACTCACCTGATAGGAATATGAATGTATTCTGCTTTTTATAAATGCCCTAATACGGTATTTAAGTTCTTTCTACAAGGACAAAACAGGTGAGCTCTGTTTTCCAGAGATCATTTCTGCAGGCAGACCACATTTTCATCCTGCAGTTGTATTCTAGCACTGTTATAACTAATCATCTCCTCCAGGTTAAACCTGCAAAGGAATCCCACATCATGTATTTAAATGACAGCAAAAAAAATTCCCCTAACTCCTTAAAGTTAATGATGATCTTCATTTTCCACATATTTCTCTCCCTGTAATAGCCATGTGCTAAATCTTCATGAGATTTTTATAGTTTCACTGAAGGAATATTTGCATAATTATTAGTGCATAATCTGCTTTAATGGTCCCACTGATTTTACTGTTATAGCTAAATGCATGTGGTGTCAAATTTAAGCATATAAAGTTCTGGACAGCTCTCGAGCAAGCACTGTGCCTGCTGGAAGAAGGGTACCTGTGTCTGTGCTCATTCCCAAGGGCAGAATATGGCCCGTGCCCAGGCTGGACTCAGCCCAGTGGGTGTGCAGCCACGGGTCTCGGTGCTCACCCTGCTCCAGAGAAGCAGCAAAAAAGGAAAACATCGACTATTTTGGCCCGTACTGTGCTAAACTGGGGAGTGGGAGCCACAGCAAGGCTGCACATCCCCTGGTACCACCACAAGGTGCAGGACCCCGACCCTTGCTGGGCGTGAGGGGCAGCAGCCAGCAGTAGAGTGCAGGCTCAGCGCCCTGCGCAGGTTCCACGGCAGCTGAAGAGGATCTGGCCTCAGGCTTTCCCCTTTTGGAATCTTCCCCCATAGCACTGACGTGGAAATGTATAAAAAGGATCGTCTAAAATAAGAGAGGCGAGGTGTGGGGATGCTGTGCTGACAGCAACTATATCAGGAGGCAGCACTGAGTTTTTGAGGGAAAGCATTCTGCTATTTTCCACCCAGATCATCCTCCCTCCAGAAAATGTCATTTCTGCCATATTTTTTTTTTAGACTGTTCTAATAGATACTGATAAATGCTCTTTTCCTCAGGGCTTGTCAAGAACAGAGGTGATTGATATTATCTTCAGAGGTGGAAAAAGTCATTCAGTGGAGTGTCTGCCCGTGTGACCTACCACAAGACCAACGGTCTAAACCTGAGCTGGATGAAAATATAAAAAAATAAATAAATTAAAATTCCTACAACAGCAATTTAGGCTTAAGTTGTGCCCCTTTGTGAAAGCCACAGTACAGACCTTTGGACTTGTAAAATGTACTCATTCAATTAATACAATTGACTAAAGACAGGAGCAGGTTGTAAGGGGGAGATTGGCCAGGCCTGAGCCCGCAGTTGGGAACGTTGCTCCACCCCAGATCCCAGCTCAAACCCCAGGTTAAGCTCTTAACACCTTCTGAACAGCACAGGGGTTTGCATGTAAAATGATCTGCTTTTTCGATGATACATTAAATTAACTTCCCTTATGTCTTTTTGGGTAGAATTTAAACATTTCCACATCGCTCTAGATGCAAAAGACAAGCAGGTGGGACTCACTGCACGGCTTTTTCCCCTCTATTAAATGAGAGCTCCAGAGCAGGGAGCCCCATCCTGCCCCACCACTTGCCAGGCTTGTCCTCCATGCAAAATTTCCTCTGAGATGCAGGAGATTTACTGACCTGATGGGCACTTTGCTCAGCACCAGCCCTGAGCATCCTCGGGCTGTCCCGTTGCCGGCGCCGCTCCGGGGCTGTCGTTGTCACCACGCAGTGTTCCAGGGTTGCTCCTCCAGAGCTGCTGACAAACACAGTTAATTGTTATCTGCTCAGCTTCGTGCAGGCAGCAGCAGCAGTGGAAGTTTCTGATTCTTTTTTTTGTTTTGTTTCTTAAACAGCACCTGTCAGAATAAGATGATTAACCGTTGCTGTCATACCCCCAAATTGCACATAGTGTAATCCTCAAGTTTTTTCAACAGTTTTGATGGTGCCTTATTTCCATAATAGCGGATAAACAACCATGTAGTACAAGGCTATAATTTCATTGATTGTTCCTGGCAACCTTGTATACGGTGACAGCTCCTGCAGCTCGAGTGATTTGTCACTTGGAGCTCAAGATGCATGTCCTCTGCCTGACATCGGCTGGTATTTTACACACAAACCACTTACATCCTCCAAAATACACATATAAAGAGCAGACAAATCTGATGCTTCACTTTACCTCATCTGCAGGGGGTCAATAAGGTGCCTCATCAGATGTTTTGGGCATCAAGCATCACTCAGAGCACCCGAGGGGAGCAGGAGTTTTTATTTCAGTTCCCAGTATTCCCTTCCTCAACACCCAGCTGGGACTGGGGCACCTTCTTTGGGATGTCAAGAAATGTTTGAGCCCTGGGAAAGAAAAACAGCCCCTGCAGAAGGACCCCTGGCCTGATGCTGGACTTTGGCTGCCATGCCATCCCAGGGAGCATCCAAGGGCTCTGTCTCCCCGTGGGACAGCTAAAAGGAGAACTGGACACTGTGTGGTTTGCAGTTTGGGAGTGTTCGTGGGAACCACCACCACCATATGGGTGTGGAGAATTCATCCTTTTTGTCTGTTTGCAGAACAAATGATCAGCGTCCTCTTTTGTAAACGATGCAGCTGTAAGAAATTAGGAAATAACTTCTGGATAAATGGATTTATTGGTGCAATTTGGATTTACATGCCTGGAATGGTGTGTTTATAAAATATTTATAGAGTTTTCCTTTGCAGTGATGCAACAAGAAGCAGTTAAAACAATGTGTGAGTCTTCATTAGTGTTATTTCACATCCAGGTTTGTTTTGCATCTGGTCCCTTCATTAAGATGGCCCTTGTGATAAATTGGCCCGGATCATTAATTAATAATTACATCTTCTGCATAAAATCCGATTCCTCGAGTTAGCACTACTGGTTATGAATTTAAGATTATGCATAAACCTGTATGCATTTCTCTGCTCCATATTTAAGTCGTTCCGCTATTCATCCCAAACCTCATCAGAACAGATAATAAACCACTTCATGAACAGATGTGCCACTTATTCATCTAGTTCTATAATGATAATGAAGAAAATTTAATCTGGAGTGTCTATGGAAGATAATCTAAAAGACAGATTGGTATGAATAATAAAGACACTACAGAAAAATTTACAAACTGACATGAAAAGGCAATCATTAACTACTCTACAATGCTGCCTTTGATACAGGCCAATAGCGTGTGAAAACAAGCACCTCTTGGGTGTTGGACTCCACAAGGAGATACTGTTCCCGCAGATGTAAATGCTCTAAATTGCTTTTACTTTAAAGAAATAGAAAAGATAATTTCTCTTACAGCTGGAAGCAACATCTGACATTGCACAACGCTGAGAACACGCTGAAGAGAGGTTGGAGATTTCAGATACATTCAAGGTGAGCAGGATAACTGGCATAGCTGAATATTTACCCAAAAAAATAAGAAAATGCAGAGACAGGTGGAAATTTGTGAGGCCAACTCGTTCTGAAGAGCCACTTACCACTCGTTAGCTAGATATATATTTATCTGTTGCCTCATATATGCTGCTATTGATTCCTGTCAACAGAAAAAAAATCAACAAAACAGGAACATGGCAGAGGCAGGAGACACTTTGTGCAGTTTAATATTCTCCAAGTGTTTAATGGAGCTGCATAGCTCCATGATTCCTGTTAACAGCCAAAAAGATCATTTAAAATCCCCAGTATTGCCCTAGACTGACAACAGGCACCCAGCTATCCCCAAAGCAAGAAGAGCACAAACTGTGCAGTATAAGCTCTTCAAGTGATATAGCATTAACAAAAAAACCCAAACAAACAAAAGGAAAAGCCAAGACTGCTGGAAGGAGGGGGCATGGAAGAGGCCATCATCACTGTGACGCCCACGAAGTGGCACTAACTCAGAGTGTACTCTGGCCACACGTCAAACACATGCAGTTCATCATCCGCGTGTCAACAAGACCAGTGGGAAAACTCACCCTTGGCTTCTGTGGAAGACAAATGAGGAGACCTCAGGCAGAGACAGAGTGGGGGACAAGGTGCTCACGGTGACAGGTACAAAGTCATTAGCAAAGCTGTGTAGGAAAGATGAGTCCTGGTGGGGCTGTTGTCTTTCAGCTGGAGGGAAGTCAATGAAACCATCCGTGGTAACACAGACGCAGAAAAAAAATTAAGCCCATGGATACACTCAATATTGCTGGAACTTCAGAAGGATTACTTGTGCATTTGACCCCTCCCCAGATCAGAGAATTTGCTCTAAGCAGGACAGGGTCTGTCAGGACAGGGAGAATGTGGCACCAGCCCATGCCCAGGCATCCCCCACATCACTCCTCCAGCCTGAGGGCTGGGTACCAAACCCATGGAAAGGAGAGGCCCTGAGCCAATGCTATAGTCTGCAACATTCCCACCCCTTCAGCAGCCCCCTTCCTTCCCAGCTCAGCAGCCCCCTTCCTTCCCAGCTCAGCAGCCCCCTTCCTTCCCAGCTCAGCAGCCCCCTTCCCAGCTCAGCATCATGCTGGCAGGCACTGAGGCTGATGGAGGAGGCACTTCCAGCTGCATCACCCCACTGGACTGGAGCAGGAGGAGAAGCAGCAGCTGGCTGGGCTTCCACTCATGCTGGTCAGTCCTCCCTTCTGCTCTGCCTCACCAAGACCTGCTCACAGCCACTGCTTTCCCTCTCAGTGAGAAACAGGCTTAGGGGAGAACCTGTTAGTGCAGGAAAACCATCAAGGAACCTGGTGGGAATAGATGCTCATATCTGGACAAGCTGCTGCTTTGCATTCCTTGTGTGAGCACACAGGACACTGTCCTTCCCCAGGGCCCTGGTGTCTGCGTGTCCCCTGGTGCTGTGCCCCTCACGTCCTCCACTGACAGAGCCAAAGTTATTCCCTTTAGAAAATGACCCTGAGGGGAAACAGCCCATAACAGTAAATCTTATTTTTAAGAGTTTGTCAACAAAGAAGTGCTGCTTTTAGCACCAAAAATATTGCCAGCCTCTCTCAGCATCTGTCACAACAGCAGCAGCTGACACTGCCACAAATCCTGGGTTAAGGAGATGGGAAATAAAATAGGTTTGAGAGGGGCAGGGTGGAAACTGGGCTTCTTTTTTATGTCAGGTCCTTGAATCTGAACCAACAGGAGCACTTGAGGGGAAGGATCTGGGCCCACACACATGGGTCTAAGTTTGCTACAGAGCTGAGCTCTGTGGCTGTAGGAACTGGGGTCTGCTAAGGCAGAGTTTCTTCTGTGTTTCCTTACCAAATCTGGGGGAGAATCCTGGTTTGTGATCTTTCCTTCATTTTTCCTAATGTTTTTGATGGTGTGGAGTTTAGCTGTCAGCTCTGGACACATTAGCTGAGGCAGCACCCAAAGCTATGGGCTGGACCAGAGTCCCCTTTGCTAGATGCTGTCAGTACCTGTGCCTGTCTCTTGGCCAGGGAAGGACACTGGGGGTCCTGATCTGCCTCCTTCACTCCCAGGTCAGTTGTGGTAGAGGTCACCTCTCAACAGCCATGGTTGGATATCACAGTGGGTTGAAACCCAGAAGAGAGAAAAGTAATAGCCATTACCTGGGACCACTTGATGCTTCTTGTCCTTGACTCTGATGAAGCCCACTGTCGCCAGACAAAAGCATCTAACTCAGCTTTGCTGGAGGAGTGAAGAACCACCAGCATGTTTTAGTTTCCTTAATGATCACTGTCGGATCTGAAACACAAATA
The DNA here is from genome assembly GCA_013401355.1 of Ceyx cyanopectus. Taxonomy (NCBI): domain Eukaryota; kingdom Metazoa; phylum Chordata; class Aves; order Coraciiformes; family Alcedinidae; genus Ceyx; species Ceyx cyanopectus. The sequence goes on from VYZU01076540.1 coordinate 26,581, forward strand.
TGAAACCAAAATAAAAAACTATCAGTATTAATTATATACATTCTTGTTAATTATGCACCTCCCCCGAGAGCCAGCCTTTTGTGGAACATATCTTGTGCCTTCTGCTAGATCTCTGCTTCTCAAGGACTAGCACGAACTGGTCAAGAGGGCAAGTATTTAATCTTCTAGTGATAGAGCAGACATTCTAATAGTGAGACTGTTTTGTTCTTAGGATACCTTCAATAAAGGAAATACATCTTCCCAAGGACGAATAATTATCTGAGCGGCCCACAGCAATTTGTCAATGAGAATGACCCTGAGACCAGTTGAAGTTCATAAGGTGCAACATGAGTCACGATTAGAAAATAACAGAACTATTTCTCTCAGTGACACAAGGTGAAAATCCAATAGCAAATTGGTATGAAATATTACAACCCAAACTAAACCACAGATGAGTAGATGAAGGATTACAGTAGTTGCTCATTTGGGAAGCAAATGTGAGACTATGTATTTTGAGCTCTTGAGAGGAAATTGGGTATCTTTGGTAACACAGATATAAAGCGAGAACCTCCAAGTGTTTTTCATTTATTACAGTAGTCGTGGAACTTGGAAAGGCAATGAATAACCCCAGAAAGCATTTTAAGGGCTCTGCTTTCCAAGTGCTGGTGGCTCAAGAGCAAATGGGTGGGCAGTCCAGTTGGGCACTGCAGGAGAGGCTGCGGGCACTGGATGTGAGGGCACACACAGGGTCTGTGCTGCCAGACACCCACGCTGGTCCCGACCTGGCACAGCTCTGGGCACGTTCTCCTCAGCAGGATGCCCCTCTGGTCCATCCCCCTGCCCTCCTTCACCCACCGCCACACCTCACCCCTTGGGGACTAGCAAGGAAGACACCCCTGTGGGCTTTTCCTCCAGCTCCATGCTGGCAGCAGCAGCACAGCCCCCCTATTTTGGTGCAGGACAAGGGGGTCTCTGCCATGCAGTTGGTTCCTCACCCAGCTTTCCAGCAGCTCACCCAGAGGCAGGGCTCTGGTGGGGAGGGAGGCTCTGTGAAGCACGGTGCCAGCCAGAACCACAGCCCTGCCCCAGAGGTGACACCGGCCCAACGTGTCCGGTGTGCTCTGATGGATTTTTTTTCATCCTAAATATTACAGGAGACTGTATTTCATCTCGACGGGGAACTTTAAGCGGGACACAACAGAACATTTTTCTTACGATATTAACAATTTACCAGCTGAACTTTATCTTCTCCTCGGATAATAACCACTAGACTCTGGGTAAAGGAACAATTGATTTAAGATCTCAATCAAAAGAAAGCATCCCTCTTATCTGTATAGGCAAGCAATGAAGTCACAGTCATCTGGGGTTATTGTACATTTGTCAGTCCATTAAAAGCAGAGACTCAAAATCTATATATGGAACATAAGACACTTGCGGAAATGACGCTTGCAAAAATCTTTAGTGGTTAGGAGCCTGCAGTCTGTGCCTTTCCCGTGGTTTCCACAGGGGGAAAAATATTTATACTTCCTATGCTCAAACTTTCTTCCCTCTTCCCACATGCTTTTGCTTGATGATTTAATTGCTACTCCAACAAGGAGTGAGGTGGTGCATGGGGAACACTTCCCTTCATCCCTCTTCATTGTCAGGATGCCCTTGCCCACTTTGGTGCCAGTGCAGGGAATGAATTCTCTGGGCTTGGAAATATGACCACATGATTTTAGTAGTGATTTGAGTTCTGTTATTTTGTGTGGTGAAATATGTGCCACTGAATTTATCAGTGACCTTACCCAGCTGAAGTGCAGCAGCCCGATGGGCTGGGCTTGCACACAGGACTGGGGCAGTACTGGGAATGGCTCTTCTCAGTCCTCCCTCCTCATCTGCCGAAGATGGAGGTGAAATTCATCACATTACAGATGAGAAAAGCACGTTGGGCTGACACTGCAAAGGGAACACTGTGTGTGAGTGCTGTCTGAAATGCACGAGCCAATGAGGAATGGCTGATTTCAAACAACACCCATTTGAAAAGGATTCTCCCCCACACTTTGCCATCTCCTGTGGGCTACACACTGAAGTGAGGCAGCACAAGCGATTCTGAGTTTTACATCACAGTTTGTTTGTGGACAAAATGAAGTATCCGAATAAATTTTTCTTCCTAAACTTATTTCTAGCATTTAAGACACAGATCAGCTTACAGTCTGTGCATCCTCAACTGATCTTACCTAAGATTTCCAAAGCAAGATTTCCAAACCCT
>VYZU01076541.1:8560-21459 GCA_013401355.1 Ceyx cyanopectus
TCCAAGAACTGAATTTATGTTTTAAACCTGAGTACTTTCAAAAGTGAATCTAGGAGTTTAAGGATCCTTTATTATTCCTACAGCAAATATTTTATATGCTAAATAGGTATATTTTTCAAAAATGTTTATTGTTGAGCAAACTATTGACACTGAACAGAGATTTTTGTTTGTTTAAATACAAAAATAAGTCACTGATAAAGCATGAATAAATATTAAACTTGGAAGATGTTGAAAAAGAAGGAAACGGATATGGAAAGCAGCAGAACCATTACAAGAACAATATGCCTGTTTATTTTAAATAGTTTGAATATTCTAGAATATTTCTCTCCTCACTCTGAAATTGCCCTCACTGACTCACAGGGTTTTCACCTGACTGCATCAGATGAAAACAGTTAGCAGCTTCCTACCTGGATCTAATTTGACTGTGATCCATCTCTTCATTAAACTTCAAAATCTACAGCCAAGAAGAATTAAGCCTTAAGAAGAACAATCGAGGGCTCATCATTCAGGTAAATGAATGTTCTGCTTGAGTGTTGGAAGGAGTAAGAGTGAAAAAACTGAGCCATCTGTTTTGAAACTGACAGAGGATTTAGAATTCTCTGTTGCAGGTATAGTTCATAAGTCAGACCTGGCACTTATAACTTTCTGTAAATATTACAGAGCCTTTCTGAAATTAAACTGAGGAAAATGTTTTATAATCCAAGCTGCCCAGAGATTAAATTAGGCTAGTTAAGGAATGTGTTAAAATGCCCTGATTTATTTTCAAGAAAATTCTATTAATTTATTACACACTATAATGTATATTAATCATCATAGCAAGTGCATTTCCTCCATCAAAACAGCTGGTTATATGGAGAGAGAGAGTAATGGATAACATTCCTCTAGTTTAGAGAATGAAGAAGGAAAGTTTAAATAACAGGATTTTGGAAAGGGAACCCAGGGTTATCAGTCAATGTTCATGCAAATCAGATTACATGGGCCTATCCTGGAAGAATAATTACATAGTGCTTTCAAGCCATACATATATTTGCAAACTGATTTCAAGATATTAAAGTCTTAATTTTGAATTCACTAACACTACTATTTTCCTTTTATTATATGGTGCACTTTGAGATTAATTACAGCATATCAGAAGAAGAAAGAACAGTTTGTGACTGCTTATATGAGGAGCAGAAAAAACAAGCTAACAAACCCCTCAGGTATTTTTATTAGAGTGAAGGGAGTTCACATGGACAGAATGGAGCTCCCTGAACTGGAATGTGACCAAGCTAAAAGGATTAACAGTCTTCCTTGACCAGAAAGGTACCAAGGGAACTTTAACAAGGAGACACATCTGGCACACAGGCAGTGTGAAGGCCAAATGATACCATCCTTCATCAGCTCTTAAAATTCCATAGACTTGAAGAGTGTGGCTAGGAGAGTTTCTAGGAGTGATATTTCACTGTGCAGCAATAGAATGACTGGAATTATGAGACCAGAGATAAATCACATTGATGGTGTTACTGAAACAGCTGTTCCTGGAGGGAGATGTAGTCTCTTCCCCAGACACAAAGCAAGCAAGCTGATGGAAGAAGCAAAACTCTTGTGCTCTGGGGATGCTTAAACCTTCCTTTGAAAGATGATTCTTCTCATGAGAGAAACATGCCTTAATTATGAAAAAAAAAAGGATTTTCAGGGCAGGTGATACGAATTAAATTTCCTTTATTATTTGCATTTATCTGCATGGACATATTTCTCCAGTCAAGCAAATCTCAATATCAGATTTCCACATATAAAAATGGACTGTGAAGAGACAGAATCTCATTTTCATAACTTTTCTCAGTTCCAAGAAAAAAAAACAATTGTCCACTCTAAATATTAGTTAATTTCTACCTCATCTCTCTGAGCGAATTATGGTTTAGTTAAAAAAGAAAAAAGAAAAAAAATACTAGGCATTTTGAGAGTTCTATTTAATCATCAAGGGAAAAGAAATGTAAGCCCCACGTTTAAGTCCTGTGGGAGTTTTAGGTTCAAATTCTGTACAAACTTTTTTTTTTTTAATATGTTTTGGGTTTCTGTGAAAGGTTGCCATATGAAAATAAAAGAGCAGATGAAATAAAAAGCAATAAGACAAAACAATAAAACTGTCATTGTTTTCTTGACCTTTTTCAAATGCATTCATCATAGAATATATGGTAAATCTTGTTAAGAGCTCTGAAGCTACTCCTTCTCTGAGGAGAATGATCTCTAGCATCTGCTTAGCAATGGCCCTTTCTGGCAAGGTTAGAACTGAAACTCTAAGTGACCAGTGACTCAATATTTCTCTCTGGCAGAGATAACACAGGCTAGGACAACTCCTGCTTTGTGTGAAGTACCATGAAAACATGCAGAAAAACCCAAAAGTTACTTTTCTCAACCTTGTGGCATGCAGCAGGATGAAAGGGTAGAGGAAAAGAAATAAATTTCCATTCAGAAGGTTCCATTAGCTTCATAGAGTGCAGTTCCCATGCATTACAAGACAATATGTATCATCAAGATATGCCCAAATCTTAGTGATTTTTATTGAAGTTTCCAAACTAAAATATTTAGCTCTTTAAGAGGGAGCTACAACAAGAATCATAGAATCAGCTAATGGTTTGAGTTGGAAGCAACATTTGAAAACCATTTATTTTCAACCCTCCTACCATTGGCAGTGACATCAAACACTTGCAGGGAGGGGACATCCACAAGCTCAGACTTCCACACAAATGTTTCTGAGATCACTGTAGGAGAGAATATAGGTATTATTTTTCAGGTTTAAAGTTCCTAAAGGATCCATTTTCCATAGGAGATTAAATCTGTAAATTCAAAGAAGCAGTCAATGGCCAGATAACGAAGAACCAGGTTAAAATTATTAGTGTCAGTAAAGGGCTTAGTGGTGTGTGCAGAAAACCACAGCACAACAATACATATGTTCTTCTTCATGTGTGTTTCAATTTTTGTCCAACTTAATGAATTTAGTTTGATTGAGTTGCTACAATAATACAGAGGGGAAGGATAAGTAATTTGTTTGCTGCACTCGCATGGGTGTTGGCACTATTTTTCATCAGTACATCTTCTGGTACTTAAGGGACTTGCTCTGCACACATAACAGGAAAACCTAATTGTCTGACATTCTGATCTAGTTTCAGCACTAACATCTTCCAGAGCCTGTATTGTGAAACACGATATCAAATCACAACATTTGCTGCATCCCATGGGCTGAAAGAAACAGCATTTGGAATCACCCAGGGGTAACAGACGTTTGCCAGCTGCCTTATTGCCACTGGCAATATCCTAACAAAATCATTCTTTGATTGAAGAAATGGTGAGATTGAAGAGCATGGAGCTGTTAGGTGCAAAAAAATACAATTTATCCCCATGTGAATTTCCTCCCAGGGCTTTGCAGCAGCAACCCTCTACTCAATTAAGCACGGAGCAATGTCACCATGTGGTGCCCTGCTCAGGATGCCAAACACCTTTATACCACAGGCATGGGAAGAACAGGGGAGTGGTATTGAAGCAGCAATGGATTCATAAACTTGATTTTACTGAAAGGATTGTATCACTGCAGTTTACAGAATGATGGTGAATTCTTCCAAGTGTTAAGTGTATAATTACTTTTCAGAAACAGATTGGCACAATGATCTTTGTGTAACCAAGGCATTGACTTGTATTTTGCTAATGATTGTGAATTCAATTTCTACTGTTGTTTCTAAAGAAAAGGTGATATGCTTAATTGTACAACATTGGTAAATTTGACCAGAGCAGGGTCACCTAGACCAAGTCACCCAGGAACAGATCCAGGCAGGTCTGGAATGTCTCCAGAGAAGGAGACTCCACAACCTAAAAAGCACTCCAACATGACAACAAAGATCTGTCTATTCAGACATCTCTACCTGTCTATGTCAGTAATAATTAATATTTCAATTANCACAAAATCTTTTGAATGCTGAAAGCATCTGATGTAGAAGGATAGTAATATTGCCTACAGTTTCACACAGATTTAACTCTTGTGAAACATTTCTCACAATGTTATTAATAAGTAATATTTTCAGTGAATGAAAAACAAACAAAAAGACCAAAAAAAACCCAAACCAAACAGATAACAAAAAATCCAACCCACCCTGTAACAAAAGAGCTTTTTCTTCTCAGAAAGACCTTTCCTAGGCATGACAGAGAATAGGAGAAATTATATGTACTCATTTATAGAATGAGGACTCGAGTGACCTTAAATCCCTCAGTCCTGCCAAGGCATTCACACTATTTAGTCATTGTAGATAGTGCCTTTTGTGAGATGAAGAATTTACCTATTATGCCCTCTAGAAATAATTGCAAAGCTCCCAGTGACTTGAATGAGATAGGAATAAAGTCCCTTTCACAGGTATCTACCTCTTTGCAGGTCTTTGTCTTAACATTTTCAAATAAATATTCCAAGTGTTTTGTTTTGCTACTAATAGGCAGCCCTAGACAAATGTATAATTTGGGGTAAGTAGGCATTAAATTTGAACATTATGCTAGTCTAACCTGAAGGAAGCAAAAAAAATTGACTCAGATGAAATAGTAACACTTCACAAGGAATTCCTGCTGTATTCATGTTGGAAATATTCATCCCACTGCACTTAATTTGAAATCTCACTATGTATCTATAATCACCATTTTCAGAACATTTGCTATAAAACATTTTACAATATTTCTCCTCCTCTAATCCTGCCACACTCCACCCAATGTAGGTTTTTTTCCATTCTTTCCATAAAGATTATGGCAGTAGCTCTAATTTTTTTGCAATGCAAGCTTTGTCTGTGTCCATTAAAACTTAATCTATTCTAGCAATAGAAAATCATGCAAACCCCTAATTTGCATAAAACATGAAGTGGCATGAAAGAGACTTATTCTGGTGGTAATTCATGTATTATTGACTTTTTCAACCTTCATTTTACGGTGTGATAGAAAATATTTTACCAGCATACTTTTGTTTACACAAAAAAAGGCAAAAGAAAATATGGTCTTGGAAAAAGAAAATTATGTTCTTATTTCTAAGCACCACAGAAGACAGGTCTGCTTTTATATATGCAGTCTTCCAAAACCAGTGACTGTGTGCATATGTAAGTACCACATAGGCTTTTGGGTCAGGCTTTGGTTTCATTTGATGCTTTTTTCATATATTGAGTAGCCAAAAGGCATTTTACAGAGCAAGAAATTAAATATTAGTGATGCAGGAAGTCCTAGGCAGATAAGCATACTTTGAAACAGTCTACAATTCAGCCTTAATGTGTCATAAATTTGATGGTTATATTTGAATCCCAGGTTCAATCCCACAAAATAAATAAATAAACAAAGTTGTGTTTCCACCTGGGCTACTCCATGGTTAGAGAAACCAGTGAATAAGAATGTTTTCTCTGCAGTACCAATATAGGTGTGTTCACCAGCTAGAGGGTTGAAAATTGAAATAGGAAATGTAAAGGCATATAAAACATACAAGGTTATTTTTTCTGAGGTGAGAAATGGGATCTGAATGGAGTCGCATAGAAAATGGACATTAATAATGCAATATGTGACACAAAAACTAATTGTGCTGCAGAACCAAAAAGGACACGAATACTTAGCATTGCAAACAAAAAAAAAAGTCTCTTTCTATTTATTCAGAAGTGCAGAAGAGGCTACTTGTTGCCAATTAAGAGAAACACTATTTGTTCAGGTGTCAGGTTGTTGAGAATGTTCGTGAGATAAAACATACTTGAAAAAAAAAAGTATTTATAGATCCCTTGAATCAGATATAGAAACCATTGAGATATTAATAACCCAGTGCATAAATGAGATCAGAAACTGGACAAAGTGTTACCAATTTCATTCATGGTAATAAAGGAAGAGAAAGAATACTGTACTATTTTGTACACTATTTTGGACAGTATTCACTCAGCTAAGTAGATTACAAGGTGTTTTTGTTTTTTTGTTTGTTTTTTTTTCTGGACAGTTAATGTAACACAATCCAGAATACAATGCAAGCTAAATGTATTGTCTTGTAGATTTTTAGGTTTATATTAAATTTCCCATGTAAAGTAGCTTCAGAATAACCATAATTCCTGACAAAATGACTTGGTGGTTCTACTTTTAATATGATGGTTGATACCTGCACAGAAGGGGCTAAGAAAGCTGTGACTGAAAAGAGACTTTAAATATTTGACAAATAAAGGAAAACTTCATGGCGAAAAGTTGACAAGTGATTAAAAGCTGGTTAACTTAGACCTTTGTCTAAGTCTTAAATCCAGAGGCCATGCAGCAGCACTCCTCAAACAGACCTCAAAATGATAAAATCAGGTATGTTTATCCAGAAACATGATTAACCTCTCACACTCCTGGGTAATAGAATCACTTTAATAACAATAAAATCATTCTCAGCAGTTTTTTCTCTGCTTGAACTCAGCTCATGGGTGAGGTCCCACACTGATAAGCATTCCTTGACCTCAGAGGCTGAGATTTCAATATGTGCATTTATTAAAATGGAATGGATTTAGATTTCACAAAGCTCTTTCTACTCCTGTCTCTTGAGGCAGCACAGTCAGTACTGCCTGAACTCAGGAAACCATTGATTAGATCAAATCAGTATAAATGGGGAGAGGAAGAAAGAAAAGGAGAACAAGCATAATCTGGGGAGCTAGGAAGTTGATGCTATTTTTAAATCTTATTACAAAACTCTAAGGCACATGTAAATTTGAGATAACACACCTCCCCAGTCACAACGCCTCAAAGGCATTTACTTCAATAATTCATATCTAATTCCATAATTATTAATCTGGAGAGTGTATTTTCAATATTTAATAATACAAATGCTTAGGTGTTTTCAAAGTAATCTTTAATTTTTTGCCATCAAAGTGCAGCCTTGATTAGAATCTCTTTATGTGTTTCTTATTCCATTTAGCATTGACTGGATGGGGTTTTCTGTTTTTCTTTTAGTGTTTTGATACTTTTGGCCACCTGTCAGACGATCAAAATTAAAAGCAGAGGTTGATTAAATGTCTCTCTGTAGTGCTGTTCAGGCAGCTTCATTAGTGTTTCAGTTTATGGCCACTCAGTGAGCCCCACTGCTGTAACTTCTGACAGTTTATGGAAGCTGATTTGGAGGCACAGGATGTGGGGTACCAGTTGCAAAGTTTTGATTGCATGAATTATACATTAAGTCCATTACTACTGATGCTCAGTGGTGGTAACAGCATTCTGAAGGTGTAAAACAGATTTCTCTTGGAAATGAGCAAAACCCAACCAACCGAGTCCTAAAAAAACACATAAAGGAGGAAAGCAGAGAACAAGAATTAAAAAAAAAAATAATCCCAAACTTATTATTAATTTGTCTATTTTATCACTTTATAGTATGAAAAACAGATGAGAGTTTTCCAGCTCATTTTGCTGGTTTTCAGGTATAAGGGGAACTAAGGTGTCAGGAAAGGAAAGGAGACAGAGAAAGAAACCTTCAAGTCTATATCTGTAGATTATTGCACACATAAAGGATTTCTCCAGCATGAACACAGCAAGCATCTCTGAAAGCTGTTAATGTCACTTTGCCAAAGACATCTCCTCTCTTCACTACTTGTCTGTCTGCTCTGTCACATGTAACACTTTATTAAAGCTTTGGGGCTTTGCATTTTTGTGATTTGTGTTTTTCTCTTTTTGTTCCTTTCCCCCCTCTGCCTCTTCAGATGTCAGGAAAGAAATTTCAAAGGAAAGAAAAAAAAAAAAAAAGAGGAATAAAGCAAAACTAGCTCTGATGTTCAGAATTCTCATTTTACTCAGGTAATTTACTCCTTGCTGGTTTACAGTGAGCATACATGTTTTGGGAATAACAGAATATTTTATGTGATGACACACACACACTCTTCTGTAAAGTAATCCTGCAATTCTCATTTATAATACAGTAGATTGGTCTATAATGAGATCAGTCACAAAAAAAACCATTTCATATTGACTGCATTTTATCTGCAGTCATATTCCTCCTGAAAATCTGGCCAAAATCAGCTATTCAGTTGTTGGGGACTGTCCTGGTTTCAGCTTAGACAGAGCTATTTTTCTTCCTGGTAGCTGTTGTAGTTTTGCACTTTGGATTCAACACGAGAATAAAATTAATAGCACACTGATGCTCTCAGTTGTTTCTAAGTTGTATTGATACCAGGTCAAGGACTCCTCAGTTTCTCACGCCCTGACAGCAAGAAGGCTGAAGGAGAACATGAAATTATGAGTAGACACAGCCAGGGTAGCTGACCCAGACTGACAGTGGGATGGAGGCACCAGCAGCAAGTTCACAGGTGACCCCAAGCTGAGTGCTGCTGTGGAAAGGCTGGAGGGATGGGATGGCATCCAGAGGGACCTGGAGAGGCTGGAGAGGTGGGCCCAGGTGAACCTCATGAGCTTCAACAAGACTAAATGCAGAGTCCTGCACCTGGGTGGGAACAACCCTCACTATAAATACAGGCTGGGGAATGAAGAGCTGGAAAGCAGCTCTGCAGAAAAGGACTTGGGGTGTCAGTGGCACAGGCTCCCCAGGGAGGTGGTTGAGGCCCCATCCCTGGAGCTATTGCAGGGGAGGTTGGCCAGGGCTCTGAGCAGCCTGGGCTAGTTGAGGGTGTCCCTGCTCCCTGCAGGGGGCTGCACTAGATGCCCTTTGGAGCTCCCTTCTAGCCATAAACATTCTATGATTCTATTATTATTATTACCACAATTTTTACTACTTTATTTCTTTTCTATCCAATTAAACTGTCTTTGTCTCAACCTATGAGATCTGTAGGGTTTTTTTTTTTCCTTTTCTCTTCCCCATCCCACTGAGCTGGGGAAGAGAGTGAGTGGCTGTATGGTGCTTAGTTGAGCTGGGGTTAAACTACAATAGAAATACAGATGATGCTGATTCCCCTTCCCTTCTTTTCCTTACTCTTTTATCCTGAATGTGTTCAAAATATTGTTTAAAGCCTTCAGGGTGGCAATCTGTATCAAAACTGGTCTCTGCTGCAAAGGTACTTCCAAGGAAGCAGAGTATCTGATATTCCTCATGTACTGAGCTAATGATCTCTATTTTTCTCACAGCTGTAAAAATGCCTCCACTGCAAGAACTACAGGAGACAACAAATTGGAAAAGTCCTTCTTCAGAGGTGAAAGACAGCAGACATCCTTCCAGGTAATAACCTCTCTTCTGAAGGATCAGAGCAGTAAAATTCAGAGGTTACTTGATGCAAGTTGGGTTTTAAATATATTTGACGTGTGAATGTGAAATCTGCAGCCCTTTTCCCTCTCTATTAGTAGGAAAAAAAGACTTCCATGAAAGGCCAGGCTGACAAGAAGCTTCACACCCAATTACTTGGAATCTTGAGACATAAAGCATCCTCTGTTTCTTTATACAAGCAGCTTTGGCCTTGCTGTTTTCATGAGACTGTTATTCTGGAACAAAGTAAAAAGAAATTTCATTGATGTGAGATGCATTCCAAGGTAGATTTCTTTGACACAAGGGGACCCCTCAATGTCAGGAAACTATTGTTTAGTTCCATCCTACCTGCTTCTGTTCTTCTACCTTCAGGTCAGGAATGTACTGATGGGAAGTAAGACTAGCAAGGACACTGCCACAGCATTGCAGCGACTCCTAACAAGCAAAAAAATTACTGATTTCAATCTCCTAAATCTCCTCTAACTTTTTAGTCAGCCTCAAGTCAACTTGCAGTAACCTACAAATGTCTGAGCTAATCAGAAGCATTTATCACTATTTGTGTATTGACCAGCTTGACATTGTGAAAGTTATGGTCTAATATTCTTTTTTTTTTTTTCTTTATCTAGTAGTGTCTTTTTTTCTGCAAGTACCAATATATATTTTAAAAAAAATGAAAAAAATAAAACTGCAGAAAGGAGGCAGGAGAAAAAAAAGTTTTTCATCAGGAAACATTAGAAAACTGGTCTCATCTACAAAGCTTCCAGTTAGTATTTTTATAAACATTTATACAATTTATATTTTTATATACAAAGCCACTAATATTTATTTTATTCATAGGTAAGTAATAGGAAAAAGAAATTCCCATCTAAACATAGTTGATATATATAGAGAACTAACCTAGCAGGTCATGTGGATAACTGTATTTGTTCCCCATTACCAAGGTAGCATTAGAATCTTGGCTCTGGCAGGGTTTTTTGAGATCCTCTGTTTTATCTGTGCATGCTGAGCTCTGAGCTACTGCAGTGGCTCCTTGAGAAGAGATCAGCTAGTCTCAGAGTACCTAGGTGAGCTGCAACCACATAAAAAAAAAGAGATCATTGACCTGAGATTCTGGACAGTTTAATTTTTCCATTAAAATAGTTGTAGATATTGATGATGATGTAATGACAGGACAAGGAAGCCAGCAAAGCAGGATGAATCAGAGAATCCAAGGACTATCTTCAGTCTATAAATCTCACTGAGAAGAAAATTTGTTATTATTTCAAGTATGATCTTAACTCAGGAAAAGAAGTAGAAGGATGCCTGCACACTTCAGAAACCCTTTGCACATCACTAGTGACCATGAAGCAGGCAGACTTGTTACCATGTCACAGAATGATGCACAGTTGTTTTTTTTTTTTAATCAACTTCATCATCATGCACACAAAAATTACCTCCAAAATTTTTTGCTCCATGATTTTCCCAACAACTGAAGTGAGGCTGAGAAGCCCAGAGATTTGTTTTTTTGTTATTCTTGCCAGTTTCCACTCCAGATAACTTTGACTTTTCCATCATCATTCCTGCATGCCCAGGTGATGTTTCTGTATTCCCTCACTCTACCCTGTCCTTGACTTGCTGGATGTCTTTTTTTGTCCTGGAACTTAATCATGACTATGCCCTTTTATTCATCATCTCATCCCAAGTCTGCTTGTTTGCTGAATATGCAAGTGAATCATTCCATATGTGGAATTATCCAGGAGGATTGGAGGATTATTCTCAAAGATCTGCCTCTTTAGCCCATGGTCTGTGCTCTGCTCCTTGTCTTCATCACTTCCCTCAGGATTTTGAAGTTCCCTATGTCATATACATTATATTATGTATAATATAATACTATGTCATATACATTATATTAATTTAAGCAAAGGGAGGATAAGCCAATTGCTGCACATGGAATTGGCTGCATGAAAGTCAGATTTATACTTGTTTTGCAATAATGTTTGCACCAGTTTGGTAAACAGGCAGGTGAAGAATTGAAGCCTTTAACTCTTGTATGAGGAAATCTTTGACACTGGGGTTGTTCTGCCCAGAATAGCTGAATCAAGCATTCAAGGAGCATCATAGAGACTTGAACTGTTGAAAAGATGACACATTAGTGAAACCACAGTGTGATCCCTTCTTCGTGATGTCCTTTTAATCATCGCTCACATCTTGTGCTTAAATGTCATCTTGTCTGTTAATCTAAAATTTATGAAGAATATTCAGGTCCTCTAATCATCATTTCTTGTGAGGTTTATTGAACTCATCGTTACAGGAGCTGCCTCCCTGGAAAGCATGATCACAGACACATAATATCATCAGCCAATTCTACATGAAGGGTGCATATGAGATCACAGGCATTGCCTATATTGACTTTTCTCCAGGCTTTAATGGATGAGTAATTCTATCTGATCTAATGATTTTTATCATAACTCTACTCACCACATTAGTAGAACGTGGCCAAATTAAAGTGTTAGACAGTTGTAACCTTTCGTCATAAAATATATGTATTAACTTCATTACAAGCAGTTTTCTTGGAAGCTGCTAATGACATTGAAAGAAATAACACATAAGTCAGAACATTTTCTCACTGCATTTTCCAAAATGATGGAAAAAATATAAAACCACTAACAATTAAGCATTACTTTACCAAAACTTTTTTTTTCCTCCTTCAGATATTTTTCCATTTCTGCAGGCAACATCAGTATCTTCTCAGCAGCTCTATATTGATATATATTAGTGGGGAGTTAATCTTTTCTGTATTTTTTCACAATGGCTTCACACAACCAGTGTTACCACCTCACCACACTCATCACTGTCTCTTGAAATAACATATAACAGTCCTCTTTCTAACCATAATCCAGAAACTAATCATTTCCACACAGATTGGGTTTTTTTGGCTACATGGAGCTCCATTAGCTCTGATAGGGCTCTACAGAGACCTAGCAATCAAGCCATACTGTCAGCTCCTGGATTGAGGTTTCCTTCAGTTTCAAACTAATAGTTATTCCTCTTTCCTTTTTTCTGAAAGACACGAGTNTGGCACAGTGCACATTTTTAAAGCAGACAAATCTAGGAATATTAAAATTGCTATAACAGATAAAACTGAAATGATAGAACAATGAAGCATTCACAGCATAACAATCTTGCTGAAGGGCATTAATAAATAATTTCAATTAAATCTGAAAGCATAATTTTATTCCTACAACAAAACAAATTTCCCAGCCTTTAGGATAGGTTTCAAAACCAGATTAGGTGTCTGCATGTCATCCTGGTTCCTAAATTTGTATAAAAGGGAGCTCTGACATGTAAAGTATGAAGGACTGATAATGAAATTCAGTTCACCTGAATTTCTATTTCCTTGCCCATATTTAGGTGTCTATAATAAACCAAGATTTTCTTGAATATGCAAGATACCCACACAAGGGTGAGAAATATGGTATAGGGGTAATTGTAGAGTAGCAGCTGAAAGGCAGGTGGGACACCATAAAAATAATAAAAATCTTAAGTGACAGTACACAATTATGTTGTTTTTAGCACAATAAATTCAGATGGGTTTGGATATGCTCCTAAATGTGGAAAGCAAAAGTCTGTAACAGCAAGCTCTTAGAACATTTCCTGCCATTAATTCTACTCATTCCAGTGATCATTAATCTTGGAGAATTCATGGCATGGTCTAGCTATTAAAATGATACAGGAACCA